>CM046046.1:61116314-61121820 GCA_025215565.1 Flaveria ramosissima
TTCATAGATTCATGCAGTTAGTCACTGAGATGAATATTCTAGAGTTGAAGTATACTAGTGAGGAATTAAACAAGAAAATGCTCCACACTTTGCCAGAAAGTTGGAAGCATACTGTGTCCATGTTCAAGAATACTATAGATCTGAAAGCAACTGGTTTAGATACTCTGGTTGCAAAAGTGGAAGCTCTTGAAATGGATGAAAAATCAAGAAACAAGAGTGTGAGAACTCATGTCTCACCCTATCACTTCAAAGAAACAAATAATGTAGGAAGTGCATTTATTTCAAACAATGAAAGTGATAACTCTTGTGCTAGGAGTGATGATGAGGAGGAAGTTAGCTTCTATGCTTCAAAACCCTCAAAGAAATCATCTCAAGACAAGCAGCAGAAGAATAAAGGAAGAACTACTGATAGACAAGATACATCTGCAGCAACAACTAAGTCTTCCTTTTCAGCAAATCAGTCAGAACCAATAACTGTGATATTGGACTCTGAAGAACAAAGAGCAGCCTTTGCAGCTTTTAGCTCAAGTTTTCAAGCATACCTGGGAAGCTCTCTAACATCAGCCAATATCTGTCAACAAGACTTAGAAGAACTACCCCAGATGTAGTGGAAGAGATGGATCTACAATGGCAGATGGCCATGATTGCTTATAGAGCTAAGCAATATCTCAGGAGAAATAAGAACTTGGCTTCAGCAAGCAAAACATCAAAGATTGGTGTTGACAAATCAAAAGTGAGATGCTACAAATGCAATCTCTATGGACATTTCTCAAGAGAATGCAATCAACAGTCTTATCCAGAGATGAGACAACATCAGCAGCATCAACAACATCAGATTCAAGCAAATCAACAATCTTCTCAAAGACCTCTGCACAAGCAATCTCAACTGATCAATGCTTCCCCACCAGCCACCAAAGAATCAGCAGGACCAAGTAACTCAAAGGAGTCAGGGCTGATCATACTTCAAGATGGAACGTGTGACTGGAGTCTGTATGAGAAGGAAGTTTTGGAAGAAAATCAAGCATTGATGGCCATATGGATCAAACAGTTCCACCAATGGCAAAAGAGGTAAAAGAAAGATTGTGTTCATCAACTTGTGTTGAGGAAGTTGAACGATATAGAGTCCATGCTCAACAGTTGGCTGATAAAGTAAAAGAAACAATGATTTTGAATGAATCTCATGTTAGAGAACATAATTATATCAAATAAAATTAATTCTTTGCAAAAGGATTTAGAAAAATTTGTTTCTGAAAATTATAGCCTAAAGCCCAAGTTGAGCATTTGACCACTTCCTTAACAAAATCCATGGCTGATCATGCATCAACTGAAGTGAAACTTCAGAAGTTTCAATTATCATCTCAGCAATATGAGAAATTACTAACTTCTCATATTGAATCAAAGAAAGGTCTGGGTTGGGTTATAATGCGGTTGCACCACCTATAAATGATAATTACACATCCTTACCTACAACAATGACAAACACTCTGTCAAATCATTTTGTGCCTAGCACTAAATTTGAAAAAGATTCAACTAAAACTAAAATTAATGATAAAGCTGAGGTGAGTGAAACTGAATCATCTGAATCAGAATCATTAGATCAAAATGATTCAGAATTTGATTATGATAAGTGTGATGACTTGGATGATTCTGATGAACATGATGTTGATCAAACAAGCACTGGTAAAATTTTCAACTGAAAGCCCATATTCCAAAAGTGCTTGAAGAAACAAAGTTGCCATATCCTCCTAAACAAAGAAACATGCTGAAGACCATCTGCAAGAGGATAGCTCAATTGAATGAAGGTCTTCAAGAACTAAGTATGCAAGAATCCTCCAAGAAATTGACTGATGAATCTGTCATCACTGAGGAAAGAGGAAAATTCAAAGGAAAGAAAAAGGCATCAGCAGATCATCAACTGAACAAGAAAACTTCAGCTGCTGATCTACGGAAGAGAAATTCAGCTCCAAACAGAAATCAAAATGTGCACAAAAATGAAAAAGGTGAAGCACATTCAAAGCTAAAGAAGAAAGAGCCACAACAAAAATCAGCAAACAAAAGGAATGATTCTGAGAAAGAATCAGAAGAAAAGTATTGCAAATGGTGTGACATGAAAAATCACAACACTGAAGATTGTTACTTCAGCAGTTATTGTTCTATTTGCAATATGAACAATCATATGACTGCTGATTGTTACTTCAACAAACATTGCTCTATTTGCAACAAAAATAATCATTCCACACAGGAATGTTATTTCAACAAAAAGAACAAGACAAAAGGATCAAAGAAGAAAGAATCAGACAAATCTGAATCAGATTCCCAATCCACGGATTCTGCAAAGGGTTCAAAACTGAAGAAGCATGAACAAAAATCAAAGGCAAAACCAAAGGACAAATCATCATCAAGTGTTAAGATACTGAAGAAAATCATCTTTCCAGCAGTCAAAAACACCACACAAAAGAGTGGATTTGTCAGACAGGAATCAAAGGATGATGATTCATTCTTTGATAAATTTGAAAAAGGCATTCATATCCCTCTTTCAAAACAAAAGATAGTGAAACATTTAAAGGTTCACTATCAAAACAAAAAATCAAACAAATGAAGTTGATCTAAGTAAAGCAGAAATATGAATCATGAATCTACTTCATCAACATCCCATTCAGCAGAATCATCCTCATCCAAATCAAATCAGAATGAATCAATCAAATCTGAAACAGAAACTTCAAAATATTCTTGAAAGAGTAACTGTTTTAGATCCTGTTGACAAACCCAGATCACTAAGACTTGGGTTGTCACTTCTAACTGATTTTCTTTTCTGATTGCAGGAACAATATTGGAGAGCTGACAACATGTGGTATGTTGACAGTGGTTGTTCCAGGCATATGACAGGAAACTGTTCTCTTCTCCATGATTTCAAACATAAAAATGCTTCTTATGTGGCATTTGGTGGGGATAAAAAGGGAGGTAAAATTGTTGGTGAAGGAATGATAACCAATGGTGTACTTAAATTTGATAAAGTAAATTACTGTAAAAACTTACAGTATAATTTACTTAGTGTATCTCAAATCTGTGATCAAAACTACACTACATTGTTTGATGACACTAACTGTTACATTCTTAAGCCAGGATTTATTGTCCCAGAAGATTGGATTCTCCTCAAAGCAGCAAGAAAAGGAAACACTTATGTGTTGGATATGAACAACACTTCTCTCACAAAACATGAAACTTGTCTTATATCTAAACTTTCAGAAGATTTGTCACAATTATGGCATAGAAGACTTGTTCATTCTAACATGAAAAATATGAATAAATTGGTGAAACATGACCTGGTCATTGGCTTACCAAATAAAGAGTTCCATTGCTCAACTCATTGCTCTTCTTGTTACAAAGGAAAACAACACAGAGTGTCACATAAACCAAAAACAATCAATACTAATACTACACCACTCAAATTGCTTCACATGGATCTTTTTGGTCCAACCAATGTAATGAGCATTGGAAAAAGGCAATATTGTTTGGTGATAGTTGATGATTTCACTAGATTTACATGGGTCTTTTTCTTAAAACAAAAGAGTGAAACATCAGAAACATTAATGGACTTTGTCATCAAGATTGAGAATCAACTTGATACAAAAGTCAAAATTTTCAGGAGTGATAATGGTACTGAATTTGTTAACTTTGAACTAGATTCTTTTTGCAGGAGCAAAGGAATTGCAAGACAATTCAGTGCACCAAGGACTCCACAACAAAATGGAGTTGCTGAACGAAGAAACAAACTCTCATTGAAGCAGCAAGAACAATGCTAGCTGATTCACAACTACCTATTACCTTTTGGGCTGAGGCTGTGAATACTGCATGCAATGTTCAAAATAGAACATTAATTGTCAAAGAACATAACAAAACTCCTTATGAGCTCCTATTTAAAGAAAACCTTACATAGGATATCTAAGAGTATTGGGTGTCAAGTAACTGTTTTGAACATAAAAGAGTCATTAGGAAAATTTTCAGAAAAAGCATATGATGGTTTCTTTGTTGGATATTCTTCAACATCAAAATCATATAGAGTGTATATTCCACAGCATAACATTGTGGAAGAGACCCCTAATGTATCTTTTGATGAAAATGTATTCACTAAGTCAGTTAAAGTTCATCATGGTTATTTGACATAGATGCCTTGTCTAAATCTTTTAACTATGATCATTTGACAAATGCAGGTTCTGATGAAGTATGCTATCCATTTGTTCCACCTATTATGACTGAAGTAACTTTATCTGCTGATCCCCCAAGGATACATCCATCTTCAAGTGACAACACTTCAGCAGAAGCAGATATTACATGTGGAACTGAACAAAATGCATCAGGAGAATTCCTTCGAAGAACAGCATGCATCAGGAGAAGCTCCTCGGAAGAACAGCATGCATCAGGAGAAATCCTTCGGAAGAACAGCATGCATCAGGAGAAATTCCTTCGGAAGAACAGCATGCATCAGGAGAAATTCCTTCGGAAGAACACATGCATCAGGAGAAATTCCTTCGAAGAACAACCATCGAGTTCCTTCGGAGAACAAAATGCATCCGGAGTTCCTTCGGAAGATCACATGTATCCGGAGAACTTCCTTCGGAAGACCAAATGTATCCGGAGCAGCTCCTACGGAAGAACAAATACTTCCGCAGAAGTTCCTGCGGAAGAGCAAAATCCAACTGCAGATACTTCTGTAGCTCAATCACAGAGACTCAATTTGATTATTTCTTGAATTCTCAAATTGAGATGAATCATCAGAGGCAATGGAAATGACTAATCTGGAATCATCCATTCCAGTTGAGTCAACTCCCTCAATGAGAATTCATAAACTCATCCACTTAACAATATCATTGGAATCCTGACAAGAGAACTACAAGGAGCCAAAGTGGTACACCAACCTTTGTCTATTCAACTGTTTTCTTTCTCAAGTGGTGCCTCCAAACATTACAGCTGCTTTAAAAGACAATAGCTGGATTGAAGCTATGCAAGAAGAGCTTCAACAGTTCAGAAAGCAAAAAGTATGGTGTCTTGTTGATTTACCTGAAGGTCAACATCCTATTGGAACTAGATGGCTATACAAAACAAACTGGATGATAGAGGGATTATTGTCCGAAACAAAGCAAGGTTAATAGCACAAGGATACACTCAAGAAGAAGGCATAGATTATGATAAGTTTTTGCACCAGTTGCAAGAATTGAGGCAATAAGAGTGTTCTTGGCATATGCATCATACAAGAAATTCACTGTGTATCAAATGGATGTCAAGTGTGCTTCTTATATGGAAAAATTGATGAGGAAGTTTATGTGTCTCAACCCCCCGGATTTGAAGATCCTCATTATCCTCACAGGGTATACAAACTAGATAAAGCCTTGTAATGGTCTTCATCAAGCACCAAGAAAATGGTATGAAACACTATCATCTTTCTTACTCAAGATGGCTACAAAGAGAACAATGACAACACTCTTTCTCAAAAAGAACATCAAATCCC
>CM046046.1:61122319-61137319 GCA_025215565.1 Flaveria ramosissima
CCGAAGTTATAAAGGCTGTTAGAGATGAGGAGAGAAGGGAAAGGGGTAGACCTTCGGGCGAAAGGAGACAACCCGAGACTGAAACGGTTCTCTCCGATGACGAAGAGGAAGAAGAAGAGGAAGAGCCTACGCCAGAGGCGGCACGAGGCTGTAACTATGGGGCGTTTCAGCGATGCAAGCCCCCTACTTTTGATGGCAATGGCACTGCTGCTGCTGCTCACCGATGGGTGAGAGAGATGGAAGCTGTTTTAAATATCAGCGAGTGCCGAAAAGATCAGAAAGTAAAGTTTGCTACCCACTCTTTCGTGGACTCAGCTTTGTGCTGGTGGGACAACATAGTCCAAGTTGAGGGAAGCAGAGCTATCGGAAGAATGAGATGGCCAGAGTTGAAGAGGCTGGTGATTGAGGAGTTCTGTCCTCACCGTGAGATGGATAAAGTTGAAAGAGAGTTCCTGCAGCTGGAGGCGGGAACAATGACGCATCAGCAATACACCACCAAGTTCAACGAAATGGCACGACTGGTGCCGGATCAGGTGACACCCCTCTCACGAAAGATCAAGAGGTATATTCATGGCTTGCCAGCGGACATTCGTAGGCACATGATTGCTGCCCGACCGAGCACGTTTAGGTCGGCGGTTGATTTAGCGGGAAGATTATACGATGAGAAATTGATGGTGCTGACAGAAGGTAACAAGAAAGGAGATGGTGATCGGGATTGGAACGGGAAGCGATTGGGACGCGACGGAGCCGCTTCAAGTAACAAAGGTGCACGGGTGGATGACCAGCGAGTGGTCATGGATGATGTGGGTTCGGAAAGGTGTGACAAGTGTGGACACAGGCACCCCGGGGAATGTAGATTGGGGACTGATGCCTGCTTTCGTTGTGGAAGGACCGGACATGTAGCGAAGAACTGCGGTATGGGGAAGTGTTATTCTTGTGGTGAGGAAGGTCATAAGAGCAGGGACTGTAAGAAGCAAAGGGCTGGAGG
This sequence comes from Flaveria ramosissima, assembly GCA_025215565.1. Taxonomy (NCBI): domain Eukaryota; kingdom Viridiplantae; phylum Streptophyta; class Magnoliopsida; order Asterales; family Asteraceae; genus Flaveria; species Flaveria ramosissima. The sequence goes on from CM046046.1 coordinate 61,123,308, forward strand.
CTCGGGAGTGAAGAAGATCGGAGGAAGCTAGGACGGACTTCGATGTTATGTCAGGTATGTTCCTAGTAAATAGATTCTTGGCTTGTGTTATTTTATGTTGGCGTTAGTAAAAGTTTTATTCCTGCTGCTTTCTGTGCTAAATTGCCTGTTAGTGGTAAGAATATAAATACGCCATTCGATGTAGCCCTAAGAGTGGATTGTTTGACGGACTACGGAGCGAACACTATGTGTTGCAAAAAGATGATACGGTTGATAGTGCCTGAGGGGATCATGGTGATGGCTTAAGGTGATTGAGTCACGACGATTCCGAAGGTGATTTCGATGGCAATGACGGGAAGGTGCACGAAGCGTGACATGATGGAGTAAGTGAATAGATGCCTTACTTGTCTACAAGTGAAGGCCGAGCACCAAACGACGTTTGGGAAATATTGAGGCGACTAAGGCTACGACTGAGAAGCTCGAAGGGATCAAAGCCCTGGGGGAAAGCAGTCCGAGACAAACCAGAGGTCGTATGTTGATAAACGACGTAGACCGATTGAACTCCAGGTGGGAGACTGGAGAAGAGATGAGACAGAATTGCTCGCGACGGTTTAAGGAATGATAGGTTTCGGGGACGAAACCCATTTAAGGGGGGTGGACTTGTAACACCCGGAAATTTCCTTTGTAGCCGACGAGAGAAGAAAAAGAAATAAAGTCCAAAGTCGAGGGACCAAACCCGCCAACGAGAGAAACTTTGATGCAAGGGAGTATAAAAGGGAGGAGGCACTCCCATTCTCCCCATTTTTCAGCCAAGGGAGGAGAAGAGGGAAAGAAGAGAAAAGAGAAGAAGTGTTGGTCCGGGTTGGTTCGAGTAGCCAAAATCGACGTGGAGCGAGTCAAATCGAAGCTCTATTCGACGGGATCGTTAAGGTGAGTTCTAGGACCCCTCTCTTACACGTTTTCAACTGATTTTGGGGCTGGAACACGTCCAAAAACCTATTTTTGAGTTTTTGGGTGAAAACCCGTTTTGATGTATGTATGTATGTGTATGATGCGTTAGAGGCTCGATTCCTTGCTTGGTTATGCTTGTATGAGGTCATGGTATGTTTCCTTAACCTTTAGAAGGGTTGATTTGAGCTTAAAAGAGGTTTGGAAGGGGTTGGAGGTCGAAAACCCGCGGCTGCAGTCGACCTAACTGCACTCTGCACCAGCTAGGGCTAGGCGACCGACTGGAGGGCGACTGGAGGCCATTCGGCCGATTGAAGTGCGACTGAGGTCCATACGCACGTTTGCTATGCGACTGAGGTCCATACGCATGATGGTCGTGCGATTGGAGTTCATGTGCTTGGGAGTCATGCGATTGAGAGATGGTGCGACTGAGGTTCATTCGCACGGAGGTCATGCGACTGAAGTCCATGCGCCTGGAGGCCATGCGACTGAGGTTCATTCGCATGAAGAGTATGCGACTGAAGCCCATACGCCTGAAGTCATGCGACTGGAGGCCATACGCATGAAAGCTATGCGACTGGGAGTCCATTCGCATAGAGGTCCATTCGCCCATAGTCCATTCGCATAGGGTCCATTCGCATAGATGCCCATTCGCCTAAGTGTTCAGAAATGATAACCGAGATGGAATTACTCGACGATGTGAAGGGCATGGATGGTATGAGGTAACGTAGGATGATGAGCTTATGATGTGGATGTTGATGGAGATGATAATGATATGTATGATGTTATGTGTTGCGTTAGGTACGACGGTACGTGTGTTGCATCGTATGTATGATGTGCGTGATGTGATGTATGATTGATGTGTAGGTATGATGGTGCCGTATGTTCATGTTTATGCTGTGTTCCTTGCTATGTATGATTATCTTTCTATGGCTTTGCGTTGAACGTTAATGAATGAAATGAAAGTATTATGTAACGTAAAGTGAAAGATAAAGAAAAGAGGAACGTAATGAACGAATGCATGCATTAATGAATGAATGAAATCGCGTGAGGTATGTATGTGAAGCGAAGCGAAGTGCACGGCTCTAATGCCTTAGGCTCAACCGTGAGAGGTTCAGCTAGTTTATAGTGTGCACGCAAGGGTTCCAGTCTTTGTGACTGACCTTCGATGAGGTACCCATGTTGATGGGGGTGATGTACCCACTTCGGTGGGGGTGATGTACCCACTTCGGTGGGGGTGATGTACCCACTTCGGTGGGGGTGATGTACCCACTTCGGTGGGGGTGATGTACCCACTTCGGTGGGGGTGATGTACCCACTTCGGTGGGGGTGATGTACCCACTTCGGTGGGGGTGATGTACCCACTTCGGTGGGGGTGATGTACCCACTTCGGTGGGGGTGATGTACCCACTTCGGTGGGGGTGATGTACCCACTTCGGTGGGGTGTAGTACCCATAATGTTGGGGGTGTATTGTATGATGGTTACCGGGTTACGCATAACTCCGGGGGTGTAGCATGAAGCCATGCATATGTATGAGGTGAGCAACCCGGTCGTTGCAAAAGACTCGAGTACGTGCTATCGTGATGTTGCCTTGGGGTGAGCAACCTTGTTGTTGCAAAAGACTCGGATAGCTTGCTATCGTGATGGGCAATGAGGTGAGCAACCCTAGGGGTGCAAAAGACTCGGATAGCGTACATTCACTGAGATGGCTAATGAGGTGAGCGACTTGGTGTTGCAACAGCCTCGGATGGAGTTCAATTCCTGTAATTGACTCGTATGGGATCTTTGTCGCGTATCCCGGTGTTGTGTCAGTCTTCGGACATGAGTCGGGGGCTTGTGAGCAGGTCCCGGCACAACATCAGCTTTCGAGCATGAGTCGGGGATATTGCATAAGACAAGATTCGAGTAAGGAAGGGTAATGAGTAAAGAGATGAATGAGAGAATGAATGTATGAAATGAACGTTAACGAACGATCCTAATAATGTATGAAACGGGATCCTTGTCACTCGACCTCAGTAATCGTGGCTGTGTGCCATGAAGAGGGTAAAGTCTGACAGGATCTAGAAAGAAGTGAAAGATAATGATGAATGTAACGAACGTAATGATGAAGATAATAATGTTATTATCTGTATGTACGTATGATATGTGAACGCATGTATGTAACGGATGTTTTTTTATAAAGAAAGTAAAGAACGGTTTTATGAAAGTAAAGTATATTTTATGATAAAACTAGAACTCACTCAGCAACGCTGACTTTGATGTGTTTCCAGTTGGCAGGTATGTTGCTGAGGATGGCACGGGGCGGCTACTCAGCGTATTTTGGATGGCATCTCTATATTTAATGCTTTTGTAATAAATGTAATATGATAATGTAACAAGAAACGATTGTACTGATGTGCAATAGTATTTTGATGAAATGAAATTAAGTTTTAATGTTTCCGCTGCAACTATTTATGAAAGGAAAATGCAAATATATGTTTTGAGCGCGATGAATGCCCAACTGTAGGCGTCCCGGGATCGGGGCCTTACAAGTTCCTTCGGAAGATCACCATGTATCCGGAGAACTTCCTTCGGAAGACCAAAATGTATCCGGAGCAGCTGCTACGGAAGAACAAAATACTTCCGCAGAAGTTCCTGCGGAAGAGCAAAATCCAACTGCAGATACTTCTGAAGCTCAATCAACAGAGACTCAATTTGATTATTTCTTGAATTCTCAAATTGAGATGAATCAGTCAGAGGCAATGGAAATGACTAATCTGGAATCATCCATTCCAGTTGAGTCAACTCCATCTATGAGAATTCATAAAACTCATCCACTTAACAATATCATTGGAAATCCTGACAAGAGAACTACAAGAAGCCAAAGTGGTACAGCCAACCTTTGTCTTTTCAACTGTTTTCTTTCTCAAGTGGTGCCTCCAAACATTACAGCCGCTTTAAAAGACAATAGCTGGATTAAAGCTATGCAAGAAGAGCTTCAACAGTTCAGAAAGCAAAAAGTATGGTGTCTTGTTGATTTACCTGAAGGTCAACATCCTATTGGAACTAGATGGCTGTACAAAAACAAACTGGATGATAGAGGGATTATTGTCCGAAACAAAGCAAGGTTAATAGCACAAGGATACACTCAAGAAGAAGGCATAGATTATGATGAAGTTTTTGCAACAGTTGCAAGAATTGAGGCAATAAGAGTGTTCTTGGCATATGCATCATACAAGAAATTCACTGTGTATCAAATGGATGTAAAGTGTGCATTCTTATATGGAAAAATTGATGAGGAAGTTTATGTGTCTCAACCCCCTGGATTTGAAGATCCTCATTATCCTCACAGGGTATACAAACTAGATAAAGCCTTGTATGGTCTTCATCAAGCACCAAGAAAATGGTATGAAACACTATCATCCTTCTTACTCAAGCATGGCTACAAAAGAGGAACAATTGATCAGACACTCTTTCTCAAACAAGAACATCAAGATCTCTTAGTAGTCCAAGTATATGTTGATGACATTATATTTGGATCAACTAATAAGAGATTGTGTGTGAATTTTGAAGAACTGATGAAATCTGAGTTTCAGATGAGTTCAATGGGTGAATTAACATTCTTCCTGGGTCTTCAAGTTCATCAAAAAGCAGATGGAATATTCATCAATCAAGAAAAATACATACATCAAATACTGAAGAAATACAATCTTGCTGAAGTATCTTCATGCAAAACACCAGCATCAACAATTGATAAGATTGCCCCTGATCCCACTGGAAAATCTATTGATCAAAAATTATTTAGATCCATGATAGGTTCACTTATGTACTTAACTGCCAGTAGACCTGATATTATGTTTGCTGTGTGTGTATGTGCTAGGTACCAATCTGATCCAAAGGAGTCACATCTCAATGCTGTCAAAAGAATTTTCAGATACCTCAAGGGAAAACCAGGACTTGGTCTATGGTATCCCAAGGATGGAGACTTTACACTCTACTCATACTCAGACAGTGACTATGGTGGATGTAACAGCAATAGAAAATCAACAACCGGTGGATGTCAATTCATTGGACCCAGGCTAGTGTCATGGCAGTGCAAGAAACAAACAAATGTTTCTGTATCCACAGCTGAGGCTGAGTACATTGCTGCTTCAGCCGGGTGTTCTCAAGTGCTTTGGTTACAAAACCAATTGCTTGACTATGGTTACAACTTTCTTCAAACTTCAATCTATATAGACAATTCTGCTGCTATGTTTATAACTGCTAATCCTGTGCAACATAGTAAAACTAAACATATAGAGATTAGGTATCATTTTCTGAGAGATTGCTCAGAAAAAGGATTGATCAAGTTAGTCAAAGTGGATACATCAAATCAGCTTGCTGATTTATTCACTAAAGCCTTTGATTCAGTCAGATTTAATTTTCTGATTGAGTCTCTAGGTATGATTAACTTAGATTAAATCAAGTTCAAACAAACAACATGCTGTGTGCAATAATGCATCAGTATGCCTTATGCATGGGAAATGATAGTAAACTATAGCTTTGCCTATTTCTGCATAAACAAATAACAATATATCTCAACAAGTTTCTTGATATGTGAGTAGGTTCAACTTGAGTGGAAACAAATCTTAGTGCTTGCAAAACATAATATTATCATAATTGTCTGTGGGAAACTTCATATTGAGAAAAACAAAGTGAGTCTTATCCTAATGTGATCAAATCATTCATCTAAACACACTATGTAAAACACTTTATACTATCTATCTTTGCAAATCATACTCCCTCTGTTTTGTGTGAACAAAGACCTGGGTGTATGATCACCATACTGAATATCAGTATCAAAGGTGAAAAGATCATGCTCATCATCATCCCTCTGTTTTGTGTGAACAAAGACCTGGGTTAAAGGCACCTCTGTTTTACGTGAGTAAAGACCTGGTGACCTGATGATGATCATGTCTAAAGCTCTCAAAAGAATCCTAAGTGATCAACTGTATATTATCCTGAGCTTTATCAACATCGCATCAATGAGATGCCAAACACATCTCAAGATAGCTATTATAATTTAAAGTACATAGTCTCAAGTGTGAAAGAATGATGATTTGACTTACAAAGGGAGGACAACACCTTTGTGACTCAAATGTGAAGTCCATGACAGTTATTTCTAAAAACAATAATAACATGATAACAGCAAGCCTAGTTGATACTTGAGCTCTTGTATGGATTTATAAGGACAATATACTTGCAATCAGAACTTGTTCTAGCATCAACTATACAACATAACTAATCAGGAAGAGGCTTAACATTATAGTATGATCCCATCTTAAGTGTATCTGATCATTATCATATATTTAGAGTTTATGTTATTCCTCTTAAAGAAATTTATGATAAATGCTTAAATTCATCATTAATCACAAATTTAGGGGGAGTAGTATTCATGAAAAAGCATCTATATCAGCAGCAGCAATGTCTATATCTTTATCAATTTGAAGAAATTGAAACCTGAGCATCACCTTAGCCGTTGGTTACATGACATTTAAATTTTCTTGTACTAAATTGTCATTTATACAAAGCCAACGAGGTCCTATAGCAATAATTGGTTCAACCAATGGAGTTGGACCATACATACAACTGTGTGTAAATCAATATTAGTATATTAATGTTTATCCGTAGATTGGTAAACTACGGATAAATAAAAATCAATCAGTAGAAGTTGTTGATCCGTAGATATACTACGGAAGAGTAAATTGTGGACCACAATTAATGTGAAATTACTTCTACGGAAGAGTACAATGTGGGACCCACTGAATAAATCCGAGAAAATTAATATGTCTGAGGGTATAAATAAAGAGATTTGACTTGTCAAATGCATTATTCACTTTTTCAGCTCACTTTTTCAGACCTAGAAAATCTCACTCAACAAATTTTTCCCACTTTCTCAACATTCAAAATATACCAAATCAAACCTTAAGCAAACATATATCTGTGTTCTTAATCAGCGTTTATTAAGGTAAAACATGTCGTAATCATCAAAATGAACAAGTTGATTCCTGTTTTATCTCTCAACTGTTCGTATTCTTATATTAATAATGTGATTCTAACGAAGTCTTTTCTTATGAACAGATGGATCAACGATTTGCAAAAGAGCATAATGTGTGTGCTTTCTTGAACCCTGATGATCCTGTGTCAGAAGGATGTCAAGAAATTATGAGATATTTGAGAAGATCAAGGGTTTTCTATGCATTATCTGCAGAGCCAACGATTTATCGCTCGCATATCAGTGATTTCTGGAATTCTGCACGTATAGAAGAAGATGATGAAGGAATTATTGCAGAAGTAAGGAATCGAAGGCTGAGAATAGACGAACAAACAATAAGAAGGGTACTAGAACTGGGAGATGTTGAAGCAGGACACCCTGATGTATTTGATAATGAATACATAGAAAAGGTTTTTCTTCTAATGGGGTATGATGGAGACTTTGAAAAGGGAGAAATCAAGAAGGGAAGACTCTGCAAACCATACAGATTTTTGTGTCACACTTATCTGAAGTGTATGTCAAACAAAAAATCTGGGCTTGACAGATTTTCAAGACATATATCATCTGGTATTATTGGCATCTTTGAGGGAAGGACCTACAACTACTCAAAGTACATCTTTAACTGTTTGTGTGATCACATTAGAGTACAGAAGGCTGATAAGATGTATATGTTTCCAAGGTTCATTCAGCTCATCATTAATGCAGACCTGCCTGGAACATCTGTGGAGGGTGGTGTGTTTATCCAAGCACACCTTGGCAGATCTGTGCTGAACAAAATCTCAGGGAGATATGAAGGAGAAGACATAGACATGTTTGCTCATGTGATTGATGCTAATGCAGACATACCTCAAGAGCTAGTTTGGGAAGATGAGGAAGAGAGCTCTGCTACCAGCTCTGCTCTAGACACTCCATCACCAGAAGTATCACCACAACAACAACAAACACCCCAAACACAATCACCAGCCAGCCAAACTACAGAACCTATCTCTCCAATCCTCAATCTATCACCACAACAACAACAAACACCCCAAGCTCAATCTCCTGCCAGTCAAAATACTGAACCAATACTCCCATTCAACCCCAATCACCAATTCAGCCTCAGATGCAACTCTACCAACAACTTCCAAATTCAGATACTGAGAGTATCTACACTGGAGAGACAGAATTAGTCTCAGAAGCAAGTACAGTCAAACTGTCATTATCTAAGACTGAATCCCCTGTGCATTCAAATGAAACTGAACAAGTTTCTCCAGTGATTGATCAGCAACAACAACAAACTCTTCAAGAGCATGAAGATCAAGCCACTGAACCAAAGTCAAGCTCAGCAAGTGTTGATCATGAGGAAGTAAAAGAAGATGAGATTGAGTCTCAGCATCAGGAAAGAGAAGAGATACAGAAGCAGATCAGGTTGATGTTATAATGAAGATGATCTGAGTGATAATGACATTCCTGTGAGCAAAAGTTATCTGGTGGCTGAGTACAACAAACTTGTGGTCAAATCAAATAAAAGAAAGGCAAGAATACAAGAGCTGAAGGGCATAATAAAAGAAAAGGATGAAGAATTGATAAGTCAGCAAGCAAGAATAAAGAGACTGAGAGAAGATGCTCAAAGTGATAAGAAGTCATTGATGCTCTGCTAGACAAGGAAGCTGAGCTTAAAGAATCAGCAGAGTCTGAGAAGAAAGAGAAAGAAAAGGTCATGAAGAGACTTGAACAAGCATCTGGCACTATGACTGCTCAGTCAAACATCATAAAGAGAAAAGAGGAAGAAATTGAGCAACTTAAACTGAAAATCAGTTCATTGGAATCTCATGCTAAGGCCTCAACTGCTCAAACAAAACAAAGTCCTGAGGCGTCTAAAGAAATGATCTTGTACTCAAGGAAAATAAAGTACCTTGGTACTGCTGAGAAGAAGCCGACCACTTATGAAAGTATTTCAAAGAAACAAATGCTGACTTCTCCTGAACACACCCCCTTAATAGACTTATCTGCTGAGAAGCCCATCTCTGAACAGAAAGATGAAAGTGATAAAGAGTGGGAAGAATTAATCAAAGAAGACTCTCCTCCAAAACAAGAAGTCTCAAAGGCTGATGATCTTCTGACTACAAGTGACATACTTGAAGAGAGGCCTGAATCAACCATGTTCATGACACTTATAAACCATGGTTTCCCTTATGACATGGTTGAAAGACTAAACATGACAGAGATGAAGAACCTGTTAAAAGAGTTTGAGCTTGCCTGCTTCATGATTCCAAACTGTGATTATGAAGCCTTCAGCACCTTTCAATCAATTCAAACACAAAGAAGGAGTTGGGACATTGTGACACAGCCAAGCTGAGCAAATACAACATGACTTGCTGGTTACAAGGACATAACTACAAACCTCATGAGCTTAAAGGAAGAACAGTAGGGGAACTCAGAAGGATGATGGAGCATGTAATGAAAGTTGAGCTAGACTGGGGTAAAATTCAGAACTGAAGCTCCACATCCATCTTATGAACAACAAAGCAAACTTCCTGCTGAACCTATAACTGTTGAACCTAAAGATCAGCACAAAGGAAAAGAAAGAGAAATTGATTAGAGAGCCAAGGGAAGTCATCCCCGGAAAAGTATGGCCACTTGGGACTGCAGTTAGAGAAATAACTGAGCAAAAGTCCCACTCTAATACAACTGATAGATCATCTCACACTACAGCTCTGCGGAAGAAAACAAGATCATGGCCTGGAAATATGATCCAGACTGGGATTGTGCTGTTATTAAAAGAACATCTGGAAGAGTTGAATACTTCCATGATGTACTCTCAGTGGTGAGTCTGCCAGAGAATGACATCAGAGACCTTCAAAGTTTAATCATCAGCAATTATCCAATTCACCCTAGAGGAAGAGACTTCTCAACTCTAGTGGGAAAGTTAAAGACAAAATTTAAAGATGATGTGCTGATTGAAGCTAAAAGAGAAGATATAGAACATCAGAAGAATCAAAGGGCTCAAAAGATACAAGTCCAATGCCTCAGAACATGTAGATGATGAATTCTTGAAGAGGACGGGCTACAACAACAGAAACAAAGCAGCTCTTAAATGCATTGAAGGGACTCAATTCACATACCCAATCACTGAATAGGGATATGTAGAGAAGACAAAAGAGGGTCCTACTGAGAAATGCTGAGAATGTGACATCTCTTAATTTCGTTAAATTAAAAGTAAACTTTGTTAAGTTTTAAAAGGGCCTCTTATGTAAATTTTGAAACTTTGAGGATTTATTATGCTTAATAATTAATCTGGTGATTAACAAATTAATATAATAATAACGACATTATAAGTGTTATAATGTTTACTTATTATTATAATATTTGTGGTGTTAATAATCTTAAATAAAATAATGACTGTTATTATTATAATAATGACACTATTAATAATAATATTAGTGATAATAATATTAATACAAAAACAATAATCATAACAACAAGATCAATAATAATAATCATAATAAGTGTTAATCTTTGAAATAAATAAAAATAATACAAGTTTTTATTATCTTAAAACTTGAAATTATTAAGTTACATGAAATAATAACACTTCAAACTTCAGGGGCCAAACTGTTAATTTAGAAACTTAAATACTAAAGTTTGGGCATAAAATAACGAACTATTGAAATAACAGGGACTAAATGTGTAAACAATCAAAAACCCAAACCTTTTTTCCATGTTCCCGTATTTCCGGTGGCCGGCTCCGGCCAACTCGCCGGCGAGTCTCCGGCCACAATAAAACCTCGAATTCGACGGTTTAAACCTCAAAAAAACGACCCAAATCGTTACATTTACAAGTTTCGAACTTAAATTCACGATTTAATTACGTTTAAACATCAGTTTCTAACCTCAATCGCTCGGTAACCGACTCACATTAACCTCTCTAGCCGTTCGAGCATTTAAACATCGTAATAACTTAATTAAACCAACCTGAACGATCAACTATCATTCAATAATCGTGTACAACCTCCAATTTCATCTAAAACACAACCGAACAGCTTAAACGAGTTCGATCTTCATCATGAATCTGCAACTAATCGAACTCTATGACCTGGGCTTCAATCTTTGAAATTGACAAAGGGCTTTGCATCATGAACCCCACACGAAGCTAACCTCGAAGTTAATTTGATTTTCAACAACGATTGCTTCTTGAATCATGATCATCCGTGGTCGCGACTGGTTCCTCACGTGTAGCTTCAATTCGTTCTCAATCTAGGTAATCAAATGGTGTTACTTACTCGAAATCATGGGGGAATCAAAAGCCCCATGATTCGGATCATTATCATACACGATTTGATCTGCAATTTGGGGTTGGATTAGGCTAGGGTTCATAAGGATTTGGGGGGGATTCTGCTTGATTTACTTTATAATATAAAGGAATTGGATTTTGGCAGGCATAGGCGCCCAGCCTAACTGGTAAACACACACACTGTCAACCTTGAGGTCCCGGGTTCGAACCCGGGCACCTCCTTTTAAATTGTTTTATTATTTTAAGCCTTTTTAACGACATATTAAATTACAGAAAATTTATATTAATATAAAAATCATTTCTGATAATTAATATAAAGTTTTAGACACTAAAATATTTTCTGAAATTTTTTCTAATTTAAATATATTCATAAATATATATATATAATATTTATATATATATATATATATATATATATAATAAATATATATATATAAATATATATATATAATCTTTAGTTATTCTTTAGAAAATAGACTTTAAATATTGTTTAATTACTAAATCATTATTGGTTTAAATAATACATTTTTATTATTTTCTTATAAGTTAGACTAAAAAATATTGTTTTAACTTACTAATCATTAATCGTTCAAATAATATATTTAAATTATTTTACTTATAAAATAGACATTGAATATCGTTATAATTCACTAAATCATTATTTGTTCAAGTAACAAGCATAAATTATTGTTTGAAACGTGTTTATTTTATTTAGCTATGAGACTTTATTACAAACTTTATTATAAATGTTAATCTTATTTCACGTCTTATATAAAATACAAATATATTGTTACCAAGAAAATAAAATTACTTATTGAACATCAACTTGTTATATATTGATTCATTTCTAAAATATTTACATATATAATTCTTCTAATGAATTAAAAGTGTAAAATAATTACTTTGGTAAATTGTTACCTATTCAAAAATCCTTAAAACTATCAAAACCCTAATCATTAGTAGAACGTTAAACTTATTATTAACTTTAATCTTTACCTTGTAATATATATGTTAGGTGCTGTAATGGATACTTTGGATTTATCTTTTGGATCTTACTTTAATCTTTTACATCATCTTGTAATGCCTATACCATGTGAGTATTTCCATACCCCTTTTGCTTATTTTCACACTTTGGGGTGAAACATGTTAACTTATACTTTGCACTTGTAAACTTATTTGAGACTTGTAAACTTTATGGCAATTCATCATGTTAAGTTGTGGTTAGTTGAACTTTTGTGGTTACCATGTTATGGCGTTATATGTACAATCATTAACTATTGCTAGCCCAGCGAAGTCATAGATCTATGGGTAAGACAAGCCTGCTTGGTTGATCCAAGTACACTTAGCTGATCGTATATACTTTTAACGTTTGAGACTTGTAAAACTATTGTCAAGGTTTGATTGTGCATTGTTCATAACATCCCTAATCACTTTATTCACTAACTTATGACTTGAATTGCCATCTTTTTATACTTATGTATTGAAAACTATGGAATGCTCACCAACATTTTTATGTTGACCTTTTATTTTTAACATGTTTCAGGAATACCCCAAGTTTATGTTATACTCTTTGAAGCTTATTGCATCTAGGACTGGACCTAGTAATAAAATGGATGATTATGTTATTTGAACATTGTATATGTTGTATTCTTTGTTGAAAATTTGTTGTAATGTTATTATGAAACTATGAATAATATATTTGGGACTAATAATAGCGTTATGTGGCTGTGAACAATCGTAACCCTCACATCTCGACGTTTCCGCCGTCAAGGTTGGGGGTGACAGAGAACAAGAAAGCTGAAAAGATCAGAATCTTTGATCCTGTGGAATCAAACTGCTCCATCCCAGCTACACCTATACCTAAATGACAAATTCTTTCCCAAGCTGTCTGATGAAAAAGCACAAAATGATCTGTTCCTACATGTTCATGTGATTCAAGTAGTAGACAAAACTACATGCCAACGCATATAAAAGAAGAAGATTTAATGCTGGACTACTGAAGGGAACAACATTTGATGAAGTAACAGAACTAAGAATAACAGAACAAGATGAGCTAGAAGTGGTGAATAACAACAAGGTGCTAGACACACTCACTACAGAAGAAGATGTTCTGGGAATTAGTTATGAGACTCTGAAGAAGATCAGCAAGATGAAGATCAACTATAAGTATGATGATCAGAAGACTGCTGTCTCCTACTTCTACAACAAGATGATCGCAAGAATCAAAGATCTTGCAGTTTTGAAGGACTGATTGCAAGTAGCTAAGCCTAAGGGGGAGTATTGTTAGGTCTAGAATCAGTAGATCTAGTCATTATGTATAGGCTTAGTACTTGAATTAATATTTGTAATGAACTTTTGTATTTCAGTATTGTGTATGCATTAAAATATATAGGTTAACCCATTTATATATGTGTTGATGTATGTATGGCTGCAGGTACAAACATAATACTTGATCAATTATTGAAATTGACCAAGTGTAAGAAACATCTACGGATGAACATTTCGTTCTTCCGTAGATATATATTTTACAAGTAACAAAACATCCGAAGATCATCTACGGATGAACAAAGTCAACTGGAGTTCCAAGTGTTCAAGAAATGCTGCGGAAGAACAAGAATACTGCGGAAGAACAAAACATCTGCGGAAGAACAAAACATCTGCGGAAGACAATATTTCTGCGGAGTCCAAACACTTGCATATTACAAGTGTTACAAGTCAACAAGTCAACAAGTCAACAGGCGGTTATTCGAATCCCGAGAAATCCGATGATTCCTATCAAAAATCAAATCCCAAGAGAT
>CM046046.1:61142319-61367319 GCA_025215565.1 Flaveria ramosissima
ATAACATGCTTTTATCTTTTTCTAACGACCAATGAGATTTATAAAAAAAATCTAACAAGAAGCTAGGACAATGCCTAAAATTAATATGAAACTTCTAGAAAATTAAAAACAAACAATCTTTAAGGTTTTATTTAGCAACATCTAAATCAGCCTCTTAGTGGTTTACAAATTTAAATGGTTCAGCACTTAATGGTTTAGACTGTTTGTTTCGCGAGCAAATATCTGAATGGTTCAAACATTTGCATTTAAATGATTAAGCATTATACTAATGCTGAATGGTTAAGACCTCTTATCTGAATTGGTCAGACATTTTCTTTTAAATAGTTAAGTGATATACTAGCTCTTAATGGTTCAGACGTCTTAATGATTCAGACCTGTTATTGGTTCAACACTTAGTTGTTGTTTGTTTTTTCTACAAAAAATGTCTGCAGTCTGCGAATCACATCTGCAGACATCTACAGAAGAAGAGGTACACCAAACGTCTGCAGTCTGCAAGAAGAATACTATTTGTTTTTTTAACATTTGCAAACAAAACCCTAAACTAAATCACAGACCATACTACATAAACCACAAATCAAACAAAAACTTAAACCAAATCACATTGCAACTTTATCTTACCCTCAAGACTTGGGATTTTGGAGGCTGTCGGCCGTGAAGATGGAGGCGGCAACGGGGCGGCGGTCTGGAAGGTGGAGGCGACGGCGACATGGCTGTAGGGGCGGCGACGGGCTGGCGTGGTCTGCGCGGGTGGAGGTCGACGACGCGGGGGAGGGGGGCTGTAGGAGGTCCGCGACAGGTTGTAGGAGGGGCTGGAGGGGCGCAGTGGCTGCTAGGGCCACGGTGGCTGTGGTGGCCGGGTGTGGCTGCAAAGATGAGGGGGAAGGAGGAAGGAGGTTTGGGTCTTTGTTTTGAAGGTGTAGAATAAGAAGAGGATAAAAGTGAATGGTTTATGTCTTTCTCACGCAGACCTCATGAAAACCTTTTTTAATGAAAAGTATTCTAAAAAAACACTCTGCAGATCTTAACGTCTGCGCGTGGTCTGTGCGGCGTAGACAAAAGAGGCCAGAAGTGCTTTTCAGAAAAAACAAGTACCCTATTAATCATTTAGAAATTGCCAAACAACCATAAGTTTTGTTTTATGCTCACTCCCTAGCTAGAAAACTTTTTTAGTACAAATATAAAACACACAAGAAAAAACACGTATCGTAACATAATATAATTTATTAGGACACATGGATTGGCCATCGGGAAGTGGACGCGGGAAGTGCACTTATAAGTCGAGGGCCGATCGTGAACATCGTCCCTCCCTACATGGGGCTGACGAAAATGCCATCGATTAGGTAGTCACCCTCCGAGATAGTTACCATTTACATCTTTAATTTGTTATATTTAGTTTTTTATTTGAGCCAATTAAGTTAAACACCTAG
Source organism: Flaveria ramosissima (assembly GCA_025215565.1). Lineage (NCBI taxonomy): Eukaryota > Viridiplantae > Streptophyta > Magnoliopsida > Asterales > Asteraceae > Flaveria > Flaveria ramosissima. Next base: position 61,143,747 of record CM046046.1, read on the forward strand.
GTATTATTTTTTATATATTTTTTTATTATAATATTTCATTTAATGTTTATTATGATATTTTACGAATAACTAATGTTCATTAATTAAGAAGAAAAACTAAATATACATTTTCCCATATACGTATAGGATTTCGTGGAGCGTATTGTAAACTAAAATAGAATTTTCGTTTACGTTATGGTTAGATCAAACCTAATATAAATTTCCCCATATACATTTACGTTTTTGTTATCTTGTATTTTATATTTGAACTAACGAAATGTTCTTGTTATTTAGTTCGTTTTTATAATAATTTATTTATTAGAATAATTAATTTTTAATTTTTAAAATTAATTTTAAGTTTAAGTAAATGGTTTGGTGGAGTTTGGAAGGGAGAATGTTTTAATAGTTATTGGGAAGTTTCATAGGAATACAGATGTGACACTCATGTGAATGCCAGAAAAATGGTATTCACTCCTTGTCCACTTAGTGATAGAAGATAAAAGAAGAGAGACATAAAAATACGTTAGACTAAAGTTGTTAATATTAAAAGTACACTTAATACTAAAAGTAAATTAAAGTTTATGTTTTTGAAGTATGTAGGAAATTACAAGCCTGTCTTTTGACTTTAATAATTACACAGGATATATATTTTTTCTTAACTTTTATATACATGCGGTTATTTTCACTAACGTTCATTCAATTGAGGCGTTAGGTCTAGTTATGTGTCCTTTGTGAGTGGAATATTGTTTGTTTACTCTAAAAATTATCAAGATAAAAAAAATGTTACCTAAGAAGATAAAAGAATATACATAAGTGGACACACTGAAATAATATATGTTAAAATAATTATTTAAACAAAGCACTTCATTCTTATCCCCATCTGATTATGTCTTTAGTCGCCCCTCTAGTCATCCACAATCAAGGGGTGGCCGGCTAAGACCATATTCAAATTAGGGTGTCTATAATGCTGAAAAACATTAGATGGTGGTTCCCACTCTCCTAGTGGGCAACGACTTAGGTCGAAGAAGTTAAACATATGAGTAATTACGATGAAAAGTGGAAAATGAATATCAAATGTGATTCAAAAGAGCCTATGGTTTTTATAAAACACATCACTTTTAGATTAAAAATGCACAATATTAAATTACATTAACAACGAAATTACTAAAAATAATTACATTATCATTTAAATTACAACAATTAATTTCGAAGCATGCCACCAATATGAACATCACTTACATTATCAACTAAATTTCTAACATTTGAGGCACCATGGGTGTTATTCTCTTCACCGTCCACTAATAACTTTACAAACCCCTAAAATCACCGTTCAAATACCCATGCTTTAGAACCCTAACAAGCACTAAAATGTACCATATATCTAGAAACAAAATCATATAAAACCAAAAGCTGAATATGCCTCTGTATGTGGATTTAGAAAATTAATTGAGCGATAAGAGGGTTTAGATCGGAAACTCGAGGCATATGTCATGACATTCAAGCTTGGAGGGGATGACATCAAGAGATGAACAAACCAATGGTGGAAGTAATTAGTTCTTGTGGACTATGTGTGCTTCTTCATTAAATACTTGGTTTTTTTAAATACCTAGTTTCTTTTTAAGTTCTTTCAAGTCTTTATTAAAATAAAAGGAATATAAGGAGATAAGTAGATTGATGTTTACCATAGTGTTCAATTTATCAAAAACATGCAAATATTCAAGATTTAAACCAAAGTCACGAGATGAAAATCAGAGTTTCGTATGAAAGTCTAGATGAAAGTCAATGGTTCATGTGATTATAAAGAATTGACAGGATTGAAAAGAATAACAGTTAAACTTACAGATGAAACTAGACTTACGAACATAAGTCTGGGCGAAAGTGTGCCCGTAAGTCTAGAAAAAAATAGTGGACTTGGATTGTAATTTCTCATTCTTGTGTTAGGGGCTATAAAAAGGCTAGTTAGTTTCACTTTTGACTAACTTGGACAATTAGAGATCTAGGGTTTGCATGTAATCATATTAAGACCTCTTTGAATGCAAGAATTGGGTGTTAATAAGTACATCAATTGTTCTTGATCGTTCATCATCAAATCATGAGATTTCGAATCATGATTTGATCAATAATAGCATGTTATTGACTCACAAGTGAAAAGACAATAGCATCCTCACATGAGGAGCACATGCCCTAACTTGCCTTGATTGGGTGGATGTTAGTGGAATGACAAAAAAATATGCACAAGGTTCAAATAAAAAACATCAAGGTAAATATCGAAGCCAAAGGGCATAGTCTTCAATTTGGTATATTATTAAAGGACACAATCTAAAATTTACTCTAAGACTGAAGACACCTAAAACTAAAGGCATGATAGTAAAACCAAACCTATAAAGGAGCTAACACCAACACCAATGACTATAAACAACATAAGGAAATACAACGAAAACACAAAGTCTTATCAAATATCAAATCTATACGCCTCTTTAAAGTCCCTAATCTTTATCTGGCTTCTCTAAGAACTCATATCACCAATTATGGTCTCAAAGAGTTTCAAGTTACAACTGAACATATTAACTTGATATCAACTCAAATCCCCTTGCGTTTAAAGTCAGTAGCTGCGTTTAAAGTTAGTAGCTAACCAATGATAACCACAAATCATTTATGATTGCAACTCATCAATTATAAACTTTTTAAAACTCAAAGATCATTTACAAACCACTTATAACCAAAACCGAATCAATTACATAACTTAAAAACCGAAACATCGATTATAGGTTCGGTTTAACTAGATAACCAACCTAACACTCATTGATTTTACCTACAGAAAAGACAGAAAATATACTGAATGTTGACATTATGGAGCATACTGAAAATGAAATTGAGAGGATATTTGATCCACAATTGGGGATGGATGATATACATCGATCATGAAATAAACACGCACCAAATGCTTAAATTCAGGTCAAAATATCCTATTTCACCTCCCATTTGCCGTCAATTGATCTCCGATTGCTTCATTCCTCAACCGCCATTGTCAAGGTATTCACTTTTATTACGATTTCAACATCCAATTTGCACCATTTCGTGTTTCAAATCATCAATTTGTAGAAACCCTTTTGCTAATTTGATCACCGACGATTATCTAACTAATTCGAAATTAGGGCTCGTAATTTCGATGTTTGTGTTAAGATTTAAGGGATTGGATCAATGGGTTGTGTAATTGGTTTCTAGCTTCGATTGTTTATGAATGTAATAAGCTAATCATAATGATTGTGTAATGATTGTTGTGTTTTGTTTATGATTTCAACAGCCTTGACTCCTTTATGGTATTTGATTGATCTCATTGAGGCAGTTTTGAGCTATCTTGATATACAAATTAAGAAACTACTGTTTGATGTGTTCAATCAAAATCATACCATTTTGGGGATAAGGGTTTGGTTCCGAAAGCAATCATGGCTGCCACAAATGAATTTATGCATCATTTATCTATGGCTGCCTGCGAATGGTTCTTGATGTTTCTGATGTACATTGATGCTGCATTGGGCTTTATCCTCACAAGATTTGCTCATCAATGTGAATTGCAAACCCCTTGCTTGTTTTGCTTCCGGTTTGATCATGTTTTTGGCGATAAACCCGATTATTATTTGAGTCACTTCTGCAATAATCATCGCGCTGAGGTTTCTTCTTTGGTATCTTGTAATCTTCATCATAAGCTCTCTGATGTAAGAGAAATGTGTGATGATTGTTTCATGTCAACGATGAAGCAAAAACAAGGGTACCCAAAACCTTTGTTGAATAGGAATCTTGTTCGTGCACCTTCAAGTACTGGGTCATGCTCGTGTTGTAAGAGACAGTGGAAACCAAAACCAAGAAGTAAGATCAAATTAGGGGTTCCCAAAGTAACTAGGCAACCTCCATTGCCACTAATTGCAGGTCGGGCCTGTGGTCGTTATCGCCGCCGGAATTATTTCAAAAAGGCTCGGGATAAGATTTCAGGAACCACGACTCCTTGCCATGTTGGAAATAATATCCATGTGGACGTTGACATGGACGCCTTATCTGATTCGGGTTGTGCTGACCTTAAGTTCAATTCGTGTTCAGATGCTGAATCTGGAGATTCGTTTTATGAGATTGAATGTGAAAATGAGGGCTTTGAAGATGATTCTTGTGTTATTATACGTCAAGTGGAACATTTCAAGAGTTTCTCTAATCTTGAGCCTTTTAAGAGTTTTTCTAATCTTGAGCCTTCACTACCGAATGGTACCCATAACGAGAGTGTAGTGAGTCCTCTGTCTTTTACATCCAATGGTTCAATGGGGCATGCTGTAAAAGAAAACGGGTCTCTAAAAGTTAGTACTGAAACAAGTTCATTCAATCAAGATTTGCCTTCCCCTAATGATCATGAAGGCTATGAATCTCCGAGCACGCATAGTGTAGGTGAAATCAAGGGTGAAAGTGACATGGAAAAGCTAAAACGACAGATGGAATATGATCAAGAACAGATTCGTGAATTAAGCAAGGAATTAGAGGAAGAAAGAACCGCGGCTGCTATAGCTGCTGAGGCACCTAGTTCTCCAGATAAACATGAAGGCTTTGATTCTCCAAGCACAGACAGTGTGGGTGATATCAAGGGTGAAAATGAAATGGAAAAGCTAAAACGACAGATGGAATATGATCATGAACAACTGCGTTTATTGCACAAGGAGTTAGAGGAAGAAAGAAACGCTGCTGCAATAGCTGCTGACGAGGCAATGGCCATGATTACAAGATTGCAAGAAGAAAAATCTGCTTTACATATGGAAGCGTTGCAGTATTTAAGAATGATGGATGAACAAGCAGAATATGATATGGAAGCTTTAGATAAGGCCAATGATCTTGTTACTGAGAAAGATAAAGAAATTCAAGATTTAGAAGCCGAGCTGGAATATTTCAGAAGCCGATACGAGGATGAATCGATCAATGGGAATGCTACAGTTAATTTCAAAGAAAATCATATGGGAAATGGGAAAATTGATTCTATATCTTCTTCTGGCTCAAAATCTATGAATACGTTAGAATCGAGGGCTAATAATCATGCGCTTTTAGACCTTGAAGATGAAAAGAAATACATTTTAAACTCTATATCAGAGTTGGAAAGGAAAGGTCACCAAATTTCTGATGGTAATAATGGTTTGTCACAACAAAATGAAACTCATACGGGTACCCTTGAGAATGAAATTTCAGATCTTAATGAATGGTTAGAAGCAGTTGAATCTGATCGGGATTTTCTTGAGCATGCTTGTAACACGGTCCAGAGTCACGTGGGAGTAGAGTTTATTCAAAAAATAGCTCAGCACTTGCATGATATGAGAAGGGTTAGGTTTGATAGAAGATGCCAAACTGTTGGTTGAAGCTACATCCTTCAACAAAGTTGAGGTATGTAAATCATATATTTATAAGAATGTTGATAATTTTGTGGCATAATCTGTTCTGGTGTGGAAATAGATCAGTAGATCACTAACTTATGCATAAATGTGGTCGATGATCCTGATTAATTATTGATTATTTTACTTTATCGTGAATCAGTATTTACCCATTCTTTTCCTATTCGTTTAGGCCATTTACCAGATTCAATTTGTGGGTAACATTTATATGATGCAAGAAAATTAAGATATTATTAAGGGTCCTGGTTACTTTGTGAAACAATGAGTTGGGTCATAAAATGGAGAGTGAAGAACCAAATGGGAAAGGTTAAAGATTTTGGTATTGTTCAAAATGGGTCGGGTCGGGTTCCTAGAACATTTATTGTCCTAAATCATCAAATATTTTGATGGTTAGTTTGTCTGATATGATTAACAAAACTAAACTATGTTATCAATAATTAAACTTTTTGAATAACGTAGATTAGAAGGTTTTATGCATTAAATACACTTTTGTCAACCTTCAGTTCGTTTCATCTGTTCGACTTATGGAATTTATTTTCCTTTTTGACAGCTTTTTTGACTAATAATTGAATATAATGATTTAGAGGTGAGCCTGCTGTATGTATAAACCCGTTAACTGATGTTTCAGATTCACGCTGGAAAGGCCAACCCTATCGATAATCAACAAAAAAGGGGTGGACATGGATGAAAATTTTCATATTGCTTATGATTCTTGATGCAAAGAAAGTGTTCGTAAAAAGATCATGACTTGTTTCATCAAGAAGAAGTTGGGAAAAACCGATACCTAGTTCTTGATCCATTGCAGCTGTTTATGCTACAAAAGTGGTTTTAATAGCTTGTATATTCTTTGAGACACAACGTATAATTTTGTTGTTATCGCGTGATCTCCATATCTTTGTGTAAGGCTTCTGTTATATAGAACAATATCCGCAAATGCATAAGATGTATAAGCACAAATACTTTCTTTTTGATCCAGAGTCTAAAGCCTTCTTGAGTGAAATTTCATATATGTTGTACTTTTTTATGTGTTTAGAAATTTATGATTAATAGTTAATTTTATCATACAATGATTATGGCCATTTCCTAATTTAGATAGTGTCATTAAATGAAAGTTTGATTTTTTTCCCCTAAAGATGTTTCCACTTTTGCCAACCCAACTGGGAACATATGGAAAAGTTCACAATGTGTTATGTGATAAATAATTGCATCCGGTTGTGAAGGTAAATCCAATGCCTCTCTTTTAATATCACCCTCGTTAGAAGTAGGAATTAACAAATATGTGTTTCGATAGTTGATGCAGGAAAAAGCGACAACGGCTAGGATTGGTGAAGAGAATCTTCAGATCGATGCTATTGTGTTATTGGATAGAACTCCCACAGACCTATCGTGGGTGTGGGTGAACTATAATAGAGAGGTGATTCGAATGCCCATCATTTTGACTGTTCATAATGATTATGTTGTTTTATGAACGGGTTTAGATGTTTAATATTAATTGAAACAAGCAATTCATAAGAAATACCGACCAGGATATCATAGTAGGGAAATAATTTACTGTTCTTCAACATTCTGACGTGAATTTCTAAACATTATCAACGTCCTCGTCCCAACGCACATGTTTGCAACAGTTTTATTTTTCTAAATAAAGTTTCGAATGTTATAATCAGCTTCAAGGTTTTGTCATTTTATATAAAGTTAATTATGTTATCAACGTCCTCTTCTAGGTGCGGTCATAATGCCGTCTCCGGAAGGCTCGCTCGGGTATTTGGGATAGATACAAACAATGTTTAAAAAATAGTTATGATAAAGGTTTAGTCTAATTATAATTATATCTACCTTAGTTATAGTAATAATGATAATAATAATAATAATAATAAAATAATAATTTTTAAATATTGATAATATATTAATAATTTGTTTATTGAATGTTTATTAAATGCTTTAATTTGTCAACTTCGACTCATTCACATCTTAACACGTTTTTAAAACTTTGTAAAATATCATTTTAACCCCCGTGAGTTTCTAAACTTTCAGGTTTACGTGTCGATATGAGTTGGGTCAAATACAAAACGTTTTCATGCATATTTTAATATACGGTTTGAGACGATCTATGTTTTGACATAAATTGTGTTCTACAATGAGTGTGGTCAAATATTAAACGTATTTATTCGACGGTATAATTCGTGAGTTATTCTACGTTTTAACGTAAATTCAGTTCGGAAACGAGTTGAGATGATTGTAATCTATACTTTATCACGTCACATAAGGCGCGCAACTACACGTGTTTTTTATGTACTTGAGTTTTACTACGTTCCGACATAATTTTGTTTGAAAAAGAGTTGGTCAAGTATAACACATTTTTGTTCAAAAACATAAATTCGAGTTTTTTTATAGTTTGACGTAGATTTAATCCGAAGACAAGTTGGGTTGATTGTTAGCCTATACGTTATCACGTCATGTACAACGTCACAACAATGTGTTGTGGCATTTGCGTTTTGATATCTGGGATCATATTGAAATCCTTGCGCAACGCGTGTGTTAGGAAAACTTAGTTTATATTAAGAGTAAAATACATAAATGGTTCCTTGTGATTCGGACTAAATTTTAAAATTGATCCTTAAACTTTAAATCTTGTGGATTTAATCTTTGATTGTTTTATTTTCTTACATGCATGGGCCTTAAGTTAACTGTATACAAATCCATCTTTAATTCTCATTTCCCAATTAATTGTATACAAATCCATTGAACATATAAACATGTACTCTATAATGGTTATAAAAATGGATCCGAATAAACTCCGCTCCTTTCGCATTCAAATTAACGAACATCAAAATGAAATAAGCCTTTAAGCTTCAAAATTTGCATTTAATAATTTAATTAAACATGATCATAGACCGTACGTTTTATTTAGTAATTAACAAAAAGAAGGGAGTAAATTGCATTTTTCATACATGTGTTTGGGGGTGTTAACAGGATCAGCCCCAGCTTAACAGTTTGCATACCTGAGTTTACGAATGCTAACATTTTACGTACCTCCGTCCAATTTCCATCAAACAACCGTTAAATCTCCTCCCACGTGAGGGGCAAAACTGTCAATTCACCCAATTTATTAATCTTTTAAGAGTAAATTGCAAATTTCATACATGTGTTTTAGGGGCGTTAACAGGATCAGTCACAACTTAACAGTTTGCATACCTGAGTTTACGAATGCTAACACTTTACGTACCTTCGTCCAATTTTCGTTAAACAACCGTTAAATCTCCCCCACGTGCTCCTCACGTGAGGGGCAAAACTATCAATTCACCGTGATCAGCCTTTACAACAACCTCTCTCTTCAAACCCCACCTTCCATCCCCTCCCTCCAAAACCTCTCGCCGGAGACTCTCAAACTCACTGTCTCCCACCACTGCCTCACCGCCCTCAAACCCTACCCTGCCGCCCACATCAGCCACCTCGTCGTCAACAACCACCACCTATACGCCGCCTCCGGCGATCGCATCCATGTATTTGACACGACGTCGTTCTCCCTCATCGACACTTTCACCGTCAACGATTCCTCATCAGGTTTCGTCAAATCACTCAAGTTTCATAACGGAAAAGTGTTCACATCTCATCAGGACAGTAAGATCAGAATATGGAAACTAACGGAACTCAAACGGCATAAACACGCCAGAACCCTACCGACGGTGGAAGATTAATAAATTGGGTGAATTGACAGTTTTGCCCCTCATGTGAGGAGCACGTGGGGGAGATTTAACGGTTGTTTAACGAAAATTGGACAGAGGTACGTAAAGTGTTAGCATTCGTAAACTCAGGTATGCAAACTGTTAAGCTGTGGCTGATCCTGTTAACCCCCTAAAACACAGGTATGAAATTTGCAATTTACTCTTAAAAGATTAATAAATTAGGTGAATTGACAGTTTTGCCCCTCACGTGAGGAGCACGTGGGGGAGATTTAACAGTTGTTTAACGGAAATTGGACGGAGGTATGTAAAGTGTTAGCATTCGTAAACTCAGGTATGCAAACTGTTAAGCTGGGGCTGATCCTGTTAACACCCCCAAAACATAAGTATGAAAACTGCAATTTACTCAAAAGAAGGAAATCACATCCACCGGACCACCACCATATGAGAGAACGGTGAAAAACCACTTGAAGAAAAAACACGCTTTCTCAAGATTCAATCATTTTTCTTACATTTTGTTGAGTAATCCGTGTTGGGAGATTCGACTTGCAAACACAGATTTAGATTGATAAACTTGCGGTAAAATGAAGAAGATTGAGAGAAACTTTCTATTGTATATTCATACGTACATCCACAAATGACATGTTCAAGTGGGGTATTTATATCCTTACAAATGACGGTTATTTAACTAACTAACAGTGATTAACGATAACTAACTTAACTAACTAATGTCGTTAAGGTGATTGTAGAGTAGGCTGATGAAGGGCGGTGGTTATGGGCTGCTGATGGAGGGGTTTACTTGGTTAACGAGTATTTAAATTTAACCCAATAATCCGTACCCCACCTTCTCATTGGTAGCACTGTAGCAGTTAATAAAAAATAAAATTAGAAATTATGAATTTTAAAGAACAAAAAAGAATTTCAGCAAGAAACTGGTTCTCAAGTTCTGTTACTATAAAAAATTTGTTATGAATTATGAGATAAGAAACCTCAAATTTCATACATCATAACTCTTGAAACTAGATTCGTGAAGAATATTGGAAGAATCAACCGAAGAACACGATGAAAAACTTTTGTAGCAATGGTTTTCATGGAGATTCGAAGCGTGATTGTTAATTAGTTAAATTAGGAAAGGATCAATATGCCCATAAAGTTTACTAATAAAACTAACAGTGTTTAACTAAAGGACTATAAATGAAACCAAATAATACAATTGGTGACCAAATCTTAAGAATTTAAAGTTTAAGAATCAAATCTAAAATTTAGGATCCTAATATAAGACACCCACCAGATAAATCGATACCCCCCTATACGCCGCGTATGGGTCCATACGCGGCGTATAGGGTCGAATACACTGAAAACGAGAAAAAATTAAGGGGGGCTGTCAGAGAGCTATACGCCACATATAGCCCTACACGACCCCCCTATACGACACATATAGAGCTATACGACACATATAAGGCTATACGACGCGTATAGCGAATTTCGACACTAATTACGAGGAAAAATTCAGGGGGCTGTCAGAGGGCTATACGACACATACAGCCCTATACGACACATATAGCCCTATACGACCCCCCCTATACGACGCGTATGAGGCTATACGACATGTATATAAATTTTGGGATGTTGATTTAAAATTATGAGGTGTCTATTTAACGGGTCCTAAAATTTAACTCAAACAACAGTGACCATCTATGTATATTAACTAAGAGGCTGTTTGGCAACTTCTGAATGATTAAGTGCTGAACCAATAAGAGGTCTGAACCATTAAGTGCTGAACCATTAAGGGGTCTGAACCATTAAGATGTAGTATATCGTTTAACTATTCAAATGCAAATGTCTGACCAATTCAGATAAGAGGTCTTAACCATTCAGCATTAGACTTCTTAACCATTCAGCACTAGTATAATGCTTAACCATTCAGAGGTAAATGTCTGAACCATTCAGACACTGCTTGCAAAACAAACAGTCTGAACCATTAAGTGCTGAACCATTCAGACATCTGAACCATTAAGAGGCTGATTAAGAGGCTGCCAAACAGCCCCTAAGATTGGTACTAAAGATTGTTCGTAATAAATTTGCTATCCCCATCAGTAATTTCCAACCAATCACAATTCTCAACAGCTTATATATACACTTCGATTCCCCCTGTTTTCTTCAAGATTTCTCCTGTTTTATATCATTCTCACCTTTCTTTTTCAATTTCACACCCATATACTCGGTTCCCCATGCATTCTTCAAAGTGATCTCCGATGAAGTTCTTTAATTTCTTGTGAAATGCGTACAGATGTTCCGATTCAAGAAGAGTTCTCCAGTTATGATTTGGTTCATTCAAACTACCTCTTTTTCCGATTAAGGTAATTCTTTTGTAGTTTATTCGCTAAATCAACTGTGAAAGATGGTTTTTATATTGTTTTGCATCACGATTTGTAAATCTGTGTGTAGGAACTTTTGATTTTCGTATAATCCAGTGAAAATCGTCACTAATCAAGACTTCTCTGGTACTAATTCTTTTTATGCTTCATAAATTAGGGTTCATAATCTCTCTGCTCCATCATCGTCGAGCCTTCGTGATTTGATGAAATGGGGGTTCAAGAATCAAAGATTATCCAGGTTTTGTTCATATATATCTCTTCTTTTTAATCTACTAGTTTCATACTTGATTGGATATAATGTTTTCATGCCAACAACACTTGATGAATGTTGTTGAAAGAACAATTGTTCTTAGATCTTGAATTTTCCTTCTGTTTTTGTCGATCTTGAATTCGATAAACCCATTTTGCATTGGATATAGAGGTGAAATAAATTGCCATTTCTTGGGTCATTACAATGAAACTTTTGATTTCAAAAATTCATTGAAAATCGTCCCAATTCTTTGTATGCTTCAAAACTTAGGGTTCAATAGTCAAGTAGTTTCAGATTTGTTTAAATATAAGGTTCTCATGCCAAGAACAATCCTTGAATTTTGTTTAGGGGATAAATATCGGAACAATCGTTGAATTTTGATCTGCACAAGTTAAAGAGATTTTTAGAAATTTAGTTTTTGGCTATCTTATGATTGATGCCGTTGGGCCATCGACCACCACCCGGGCTGACCGAATACCCGACCCCATTGGCAGGCCCAAAAGAATTGTCAAGAGGCCCACTAGATTTGATGATTAAAGTAGCAGATTATGGTTTACGTGTTTTTGTTAGTTGAATTATTGACTTAGCAGTTCTTCTTTTCTTAGGTAGTTATTGCACGTAGGAAGTAGAGATCATGCATGCATGGAATAAGGGAAGTGGAGGAGTTGATCCTCATGACCCTGCATATTTAACTTTGTATTGTTTTCATTTGATTATTAAGAAGAAAATTGCTTCAAGTTCTCTTTCTGCCCTTAACTCTCTCCCCCTCTTCTCTACTCCTACCAATTTAGTGCTTTCATTATCAAACCCTTTCCGATCATGCCACCACGCCGCGACCAACCCTTCGACGACTTCCCCCCATCCCTCAATGACCTTATCTAGCAGCTTATCACCGCAACCAATTCCGCCTCCACCCAATCCACAACCCAACTTACCGCTTTAATTTAAGCCACCAAATCCTTAAACACCAAGATCAACTCCCAACTGCCACGACCGCTAATCTTGTCACCCATATTACCCAATTATCCGACACCTACAACTAGACCCCTCCAAAACCCCACCTGTTAACATACCCAGACACAACGACCCACCACTACCCTGTAGCGGCTCATCCTCTAACCCGAAACCACCTAAAATCACCCTACCATTGTTTGACAACTCGAACCCTCTCAGTTGGATTGTTCAAGCTAAAAATTACTTTACATACTACAAATTTCTGGCAGGCGAACGGGTGCCCCACACGGCGTTCTACTGCATTGGGGATGCATTATCCTGGTACCAACACCTTGCAAACAACGACTTGCTAGGATCATAGACGTCTTTCAAACGTGAAGTCGAACTCCGTTTCGGCCCATCCACCTACGAAAACCATGAAGCCGTCTTCTTCAAGCTTCGGTAGACAACCACTGTCACGGCTTACCAACCAGATTTTTAGAAATTAAGCAACCGTGTGACAGGCCTTTCACAACAAACCCGTAACTACTTCATCTCGGGCCTAAAACCTGAAATTCAATCGGAACTTGCAATTTTGAAGTCCACTACCTTACACCAGGCCTGCGCCCTAGCCAAGTTAGTCGAAGATAAACTGGCCCAATTCACTAAACCTAACTTACCTACCCACCGAAGCCCCCACCCCTTTACTAACAACCACAACTACCTTCACGACCTCCACCCTTCCTCTAAACCCCCTACAGCCGAGAAACCGACTTCCCTACCCAACAGCACAACCACGACCATTACACCTAAACCCTTACCCTTCACCAAACTCTCCCTGGAAGCCATTCAACAATATAGGTGAGAAGGCGTATGCTTCCGTTGCCCGAAAAAGTTTTTCCCCGGCCACAAGTGTTCCCCTCCACAATTCCTTCTAATTGTGGACAATGACGTTCATGAGGAATTACCCAACATAGCGGTCCAATCTGCCAACAACGGCTTAGAAACACCTCAGTTTCTATCCTTTTCGAATGCAGCGTTTTACGGTCTCTCATCCCTGTAAACCCTCTGACTCACCGGGCTCATCAATGGGAAACTAGTCACGATACTGGTAGATTGTGAAAGCACTCACAATATCATACAACCACGAGTAGCCACACGGCTGCAGCTACTCACCAACCCAATTCCACCATTTGACGTCATGGTAGGCAATGGCTAATTTATCCAATGACCGGCTTCTGCTCACACGTCTCATTGCATGTTCATAAGACTCAATTCTCAATTCCATTCTATGTTCTTCCAAATGAAGGTGCTGATGTCGTTTTGCATCTCGTGGCTAAGCTCTTTGGGTCGCCTAATCGAAGACTTTTCCATCCCAAAAATCGCATTTGTTAAGAATGGCACCACGTACACTTTGAAAGGTGAACCCTTAAAAAAACCGGCTTCATCTAGCTCATCGTCAAGCCTGATCCGTCTTGATTCCATAGCCTGATCATGGAACCTTCCCCTCCCCAACCACCCTGCACCAACAACCTAGCCAACCCTGACCCTAAAATAACCGACCTTCTCCACACATTTCGAACACTATTCGAGGAACCCCACACCTTGCCACCTAATCGAAACCATGATCATCACATTCCTTAATTGATGAACCCAAAACTGGGAATGTCAAACCATACCGCTAACCTTACTCTCAAAAACAAATTATGACAGGCTTGATAGCTGATATGTTACATGATGGGATAATCCGACCGAGCCAAAGTCCATTCTCATCTCTTGTTCTCCTGGTTAGAAGAAAGACGGTTCTTGGCGATTTCGTGTGGATTATAAGGCTCTCAACAAAGTCACCGTTCGTGATCGATTTCCAATTCCCATCGTCAACGAGCTTTAGGATGAACTATATGGCGTGTCAATCTTTTCTAAAATCAATTTACGCTTTGGGTATCACCAAATAAGGGTGGCGGAAAACAGACATAAAAAAACAGCCTTCCGCACAACCGATGGCCATTACGAATTCCTCTTCATGCCATTCGGCCTTACAAACGCCCCGTCCACTTTTCAATCAGCCATGAATGATCTTTTTTGGCCAGTTCTTCGTCGGTTTGTCCTCGTTTTCTTCGATGATATCCTTATTTACAGTGATTCGATCGAGCAACACTATTCCCATCTACGGTATGTCTTGGAAACCTTGGTCAACAACAAATTCCATGCCAAGCTTTCAAAGTGTGTATTTGCGGTCTCTGAAATCTCCTTTTTGGGTCACATAATCTCTTCTAACGGTGTTGCCCGAAACCAGACAAAATAGAATCAATACAACACTGGTCGATCCCAACATCGTTTACCACCCTTCGAGTATTTCTGGGTCTTATCGGTTATCGGTTACTAATGTCAAATTTCACGAGGGAGGAGATGATATAGCTGGGCTATTGGCCACTGCTTGGGCTGATCGAATATCCAGCCCCACTAGATTATGGTTTACATGTTTTTATTAGTTGAATTGTTGACTTAGTAGTTCTTTTTTTCTTAGGTAGGTTATTGCACGTAGGAAGTAGAGATCATGTATGCATGGAATAAGGGAAGTGGAGGAGTTGATCCTCATGACCTTGCATATTTAAACTTGTATTGTTTTTATTTTGATTATTTAGAAGAAAATTGCTCCAAGTTCTCTTTCTGCCCTTAACTCTCTCTCTTTCTTCTCTACTCCTACAAATGATCTACATTAGAAGTATGCTTATTAATACTCGATTATTATCCTTAACTCAGGACAACATTAGATGTTTCATGAACAAGCTGTTTCATTGTAGAAATTGGATAAAAAGCTTAGGTTATAGTAATTTTAGTGTTGTCCCTAAGACAACATTAGATGTTTCATGATTTAATGAGATTTTGATTTGTAATTTTAATCAACTTTATAGTATATTACATTTTTGGTGTGAATCCTTATCTAGTGTTAGTGTTAATCCCTCACAAGTTAAAGTCTAAGGGTTATGTATGTAATTAGTCAAAGTATATTTATTTAGCATTATCAGTTACGTATGTTAAAGGTCAAATTGGTACATATCAATTTTTGATATGTAACCACCGATGTATATAAATACATATCCATATCAATGGAAATTAATGTTGATTAGCAATTGATCTTTCTAATCTTCTTATTTTTGTTCTTGGGCAATAATTTGGCATTAGAGCCACGTGTCAAGCAAAAATCGAATCTGACCGCTAAGTCGCAGGCATTTTTGGCCTCACGTATACAAAATCCATTTGATATACCGCAGACATTAAGGCCTCATGGATCGGTCTTATACATCAAATAAAGAAAAGATTTCGATTTGGAATTTATGGCAACCATTTGATAGATCATCGACTGTTTTGAATCAAATGAATTAATTTAATCCAACTATTCGACTTCTAATATCCGTAGTCAGTAAGGAGATTGATTTTAGCTTTGATATCACTGATGATTAAAATAGATTTGGAATCTGCAGGTGACAAGGCCTCACGGAATAGTCTGATACAACAAATCAAGGAACGATTTTCAATTAGAAATCCAAGGGTATCCAAAATTGATCAAACCATCGATTGTTTCTTTGAATCTGAAAAGGTTTGGATCTTTTGTAGTTGAACAAATCATTATTCTAGATGACCTACCAAGAGGTCATCATGGATGGGGAGAAGGCACTGTATGACATAGTACAGGGGAGGACAGTCTTCATAATTCCAGCCTCCATTAACACTCATCTTAGGATGGATAATGTAGAAGGTGATTTGTCCTTTTCAAAGTCTGCTATCAACCACTCCTCCAGGCAAATGGGCTATGAAGGTGAATACTCTATAAGAACCTTCAGAAAAGGAAATGTCTCCTCCCAGTGAAAGTACCTCCTCCATGTTGTCATCCATTTTCTATCTAATAAGCGTAGAGGATGGGACCAAATTTCTGAAAACCTTTCTTACATAGTCAATCGGATGGTTTAGGGGGTCAAGTTTAGGTGATATACAGAGACTTAAAGATTCAAATTTTGAGTAATAACGATAATCAACGGGCAGAAACGAGATACAGAAATAACACCACTCGACCGCTCGCGGGCACTTCCAAACAGATCGAAGGATACAGACGTCACCACCAACAATCTACTTAGACTCCAAAGAACACCTCCCTACTTGGCCAAAATAGGAATAGCAATGGAATTAGGTTTTCTCAAATGAGAAGTTTTTTGTAATTTCATTTCACTGACTCCTTCATGAGTTTGTTGCCATACAAATAGAAAAATAGAAACTACTTGCCCACTACATCTAATATCTCGGGAACTACTACTACCAAATATTAAATAAAAGACAATAAGTGAATAATTAAAATAATAATAAAAATAATAAAATAACATTGGTAGTGGCCTGAAGTTGCATGGTGATTAATTATTGACGTGGACCAAAGTTACCCATGAATCTTGGATCGATTGTTCCCCCGGATCGGATCCTTGCAAGCCGATATTATCTGGATTTGGTAAGTCTGGTAATGGATCATTCTATTCGAATGATATCAAAGTCGACATTCCCGAGTATGATGGATGGCTGGACTCCGATGAGTTTGTTGAATGGATACGAATTGTGGAACGAGTTTTTGATTACCGTCAAACGACAAAAGCAACCAAGGTTAAAGTGGTTGCATTGAAACTGAGGAAGTACGCGTCTACATGGTGGGCAAACATGTGTACGAAAAGAGAACGATCTGGAAAGGGAAAGGTGAAGGAATGGGCCAAAATGAAAAATCTGATGAAAGAAAAGTTCTTACCTTCATACTATGTCTAGACCAGCTTCTCACAACTTCATAACCTCAAACAGTCGGGTCGACCTACTGAGGAATATACCTGCGAATTTGAGCACCTTATTATGAAGTGTGATGTACCAGAAGATGAACCACAGACTCTGGTTTGATATCTAGGGGGGCTAGATACATCTATAGCTAATGTTGTTGAACTCTACCCTTACACCACCCTAGAAGAACTCTCCATGCTTGCTCACAAAGTATACCTTCAACAAAATATCAAAGGTAAAACCGTGACCACTAAATCCCATCCCAAACCCCTGCCCACCAATAGACCCACCACCCTCCAAAAACCAAACTACCCTACTGAAGTTTCCCCAACCCAAACCCGTTTACCCCGCCGTTGTTTCCGATGCCAGGGCCTTGGTCACATCGCTTCAGAATGCCCAAATAAAAAGTTGGTGACTTTGGTAGACTTTGAAGCAATTGAAAATACAGAACCCCAACATCACCAAACCGAACCCAACCACCAATTTGAAGATGATGAAGGAGATGTCATTGGCCCAGACAAAGGAGAGATACTAGTAGTGCGACGAGCCTTGAATAACAACCCACGGTCCGACGGGAATCAACAACGTGAAGTCATCTTTCACACGCGATGTACCATCGCGGGTAAAATCTGCCCGCTGATCATCGATGGGGAAGATGCACAAATGTGGCTTTACAAACGCTAATCTCAAAGTTGAATTTGAAACCCGAACCCCATCCGGAACCGTATGTTATTCAGTGGCTCAATCCAGGTAGGGACTCCAAGTATCTCAAAGAATTTTGTTAACTTTGAGTATTGGCAGAAGTATGAGGATGCCATTTGGTGTGATGTAATTCCAATGGATGCATGCCATGTTTTGTTGGGTAGACCTTGGTTGTTTGATAAACGAGTCATGCATGATGGATATCTCAACACTTATTCCTTCACCCACAATAATAGGAAACTAACACTCACTCCTATCACCCCATTGAGCCCACCTAAGAAACAACTACCTTTAACTACCTTTTGAAAGCTGATCAGTTAGAGTTTACTAAAATCCGCGAACTGGATCTTATTCAGCCTAGATGAAGAGGCAGATCAACCCCTCTGTACACCACACCCCTTGCTCCCACCATTAATCCAAACCTATTCCCACGTATTCCCTGATGAAATACCACCTGGATTACCCCCACGACGTTCCATCCAACACAAAATTGACCTCATTCCTGGTTCCGCATTACCCAACCCACTTATCGATCGAACCCTCAAGAAACAGCCGAGATCCGAAAACAGGTGGATCCACTCATCACTAAAGGACTCGTTCGGGAATCCCTTAGCCCTTGTGCTGTTCCTACATTGTTGGTACCCAAGAAGAATGGTGATTGGCGGATGTGTTGTGATAGCCGAGCCATTAATAAAATAACTATTAAATATCGTTTCCCGATTCCACGATTGAATGATATGCTCGATGGAATATTCGGAGCACAAATCTTTTCTAAGGTAGATCTTCGAAGTGGGTATCATAAAATCCGGATTTTCGAAGGCGATGAATGGAAAACGGCGTTCAAAACGAAAGACAGGTTGTACGAATGGCTTGTCATGCCATTTGGTTTATCAAATGCGCCGAGCACGTTCATGCGGTTGATGAACCAGGTTCTTAAACCTTTCTTGGGTCGATTTGTTGTATACTTTGATGACATTTTAATCTATAGTAGGTCAGAACAGGAACATCGTGAGCACATGGAACAGTTGTTTGAAGTCTTGTCACAAGAACAATTGTATGGCAACATGGGAAAATGTGAATTCTTTACTTCACAGGTCACATTTTTGGGGTACCTAATTTCAGGAGAGGGAATCCAAGTTGATGAAAAGAAAGTTCAGGCTATTCGTGACTTGCCCACCCCCACCTCCATTCAGCAAATCCAAAGTTTCATGGCCTAGCCTCGTTCTATCGGCGATTCGTTAAACATTTCAGCACCATAGTAGCTCCGATGACAGAACTAACCAAGCTTAAGCATTTTGAGTGGAACGATCACGCCCAATCTGCGTTTGAGGAACTCAAACGCCAGCTCTCGTCAACACCGGTTCTGGCGTTACCGTGCTTTGATGATGTATTTGAAGTAGAATGCGACACTTCTGGTGTAGGAATAGGAGCCGTCCTTCTCCAACGCGGTCGTCCCTTGGCATATTTCAGTGAAAAGTTTAACGATGCTAAACATCGATACTCTACGTATGATAAGGAGTTTTATGCAATCATTCGAGCTCTCGAACACTGGCAACATTACTTGATTTTTAAAGAGTTCATCTTACATTCAGATCACGTAGCCCTCAAGTACATTCAAGGTCAACACAAATTACAGCCAAGGCATGCCAAATGGATTGAGTTCCTACAAGCCTTCACTTTTACCATTAAGCATAAATCTGGGAAGTTAAAAAAAGGTGCTGATGCTTTATCTCGTAAGTATTTACTATTGCAGGCTTTGTGTCCCAAAGTTCTTGGATTTGAGCGTATTAAAGATGAGTATCCCACTGATTTAGAGTTTGGGGAGTTATTTAGCAAATGCCAACACCGAGCTGTGGGTGAATATCATGTCATGAATGGGTTTTTATTCAAGGGTCCCAAACTTTGCATTCCAAAGATCAGCTTGCGGGAATCATTAGTAAAAGAAGTCCATGAAGGCGGTTTAGCAGGTCATTTCGGAACTGACAAGACCAAATTAGTGCTTCAACAACACTTCTTCTGGTCTCGAATGGCTTGTGATGTTGAGCATGTGATTCGTAGGTGTGCCACTTGTCACCGGGCCAAAAGTCGATCTTCTCCGCATGGTATGTACATGCCTCTGTCGGTTCCGAGTGCCCCTTGGGAGGATGTCAGTCTAGATTTCATCACCGGTTTACCCCGCACCCGTAAGAATAAAGACTCTATTTTGGTCGTAGTTGATCGATTCTCTAAAATGGCCCATTTTCTTGCTTGTCATACTACTTATGATGCGGTTCAAGTTGCTAATCTATACTTTCAAGAAATAGTTCTTCTACACGGTTTGCCCAAATCCATTGTTAGTGATCGAGATGTTAAATTTTTGAGTCATTTTTGGATGACCTTATGGAAAAAATTGGGAACAAAAATGAAGTTTAGTACTTCAAGCCGCCCACAAACTGATGGCCAAACTGAGGTGACTAACCGAACGTTAGGGGCGCTCCTGTGATCAAACTAATATAAAACAATGGGATGATCTTCTTGCACATGCTGAGTTTGCCTACAATCGTGCGCCTCACAAGAACTGGACATATCCCTTTCATGATAGTTTATGGTAGCAACCCTAGTGCACCTATTGATTTAGCAGTGGTTGAAATTAACCACCGTTTCAGTCCCGTTGCGAGCCAGCTAGCCACAGATATTCAAGCAATCCATGCTACTGTTCAACAACGAATTACCAAGATGAATGAGCGAGTTAAATGTAGAGTTGACAAGGGACCCCGTAGCCTTACTTTTCAACCCGGAGACTTGGTATGGGTCCATTTTCGTAAAGAACGTTTTCCCACCAAACGGCGTTCGAAACTTAATGCCCGTTCAGACGATCCGTTCGAAATTCTTTGCAAGATCAATGATAATGTCTATAAGGTTGCCTTACTAAGAGATTCTAATGTGTCCAGTTCCTTCAATGTTGCTGATTTACAACCTTACTATGATCCGGCTGACCCAATACCAAGTTTGAGGACAAACTCTTTTCAAGATGGTGGAGATGATAGACCCGCGTCTCCTGTTTTAAAGGAAGTAGCCGTTCAAGATAATATCGGATTGCAAGGATCCGATCCGGGGGAACAATCGATCCAAGATTCATGGGTAACTTTGGTCCACGTCAATAATTAATCACCATGCAACTTCAGGCCACTATCAATGTTATTTTATTGTTTTTATTGTTATTTTAAGTATTCACTTATTGTCTTTTATTTAATATTTGGTAGTAGTGGTTCCCGAGATATTAGATGTAGTGGGCAAGTAGTTTCTATTTTTCTATATGTATGGCAACAAACTCTTGAAGGAGTCAGTGAAATGAAATTGCAGAAAACTTCTCATTTGAAAAACCCAATTCCATTGCTATTCCTATTTTGGCCAAGTAGGGAGGTGTTCTTTGGAGTCTAAGTAGATTGTTGGTGGTGACGTCTGTATCCTGCGATCTGTTTGGAAGTGCCCGCGAGCAGTCGAGTGGTGTTATTTCTGTATCTCGTTTTTGCCCGTTGATTATCGTTATTACTCAAAATTTAAATCTTTAAGTCTCTGTATATCATTAGGTATTCTCAGTTTATATATATTAATTTACTTGCTAACTTGGACTCCTTAGAAAATAACATGTTCCCTATATATGTCTAGCACATTCTTATCTGTGAACTGGGCTCACCGTTAAGGGGAACAAGTAATTTTATAAAAATGGGACATATGAAGCCTGATGTTGGATCAAGTAAGGCTGGTGCAACCAAAACAAACACTTAAACAATTTTGGTAAAACTGATGAAGAACTTTCGAAGGTAAAAGCTGAGCTTCCGAAGCTTAAGTCTGATGGAGCTTCCGAAGAGAAACTCCAACTTCCGAAGACAAAGTCTTTCTTCCGAAGTTCAACACTTAAAAGAATTCAAGACAACGACTTCCGAAGTATGAACACCTGAAGAATGCCTCAAGCCTCGGAAAGAAGTAGCCTCTTCCGAAGTATAAGTGTTCTTCCGAAGCCAGTTAATATTCGGAAGAACCTACTATGAACCACGCCCATGTAGTTGACCATAATTTATATTCCACTGTTAATTCCTTATCAGTTGGTACAGTTACCAACTTTAGTTGGTGACAAAAGGTAAGTCATGGACATGTCATGACTATCATATCTTAGATAATATATTATCTAAGATACCTTGTCTTTATCAATGTAGTATTTGCTTTAGTCATAGGTTTTTAGTTGGTATCAAAGTATATCCGACCGTAGGTTTCTCATTGTAACTCATGTAATATGCTTGTAAGAGTCTTGTAATACTTTGAGTTGAGAAGTAATATATACAAGTACCTTGAAAATTATCTTCTTGTGTTCTTAGTTACTTAGTATATTATTATCAACTCTTAGAAGGGATTCTGCATCATCTAAACGGAGTGTGATTCAAGTGAGTTTGAGAGAAAAAGAAAGTGTCAAGTGACAAAAACCGATCCTGCAATTGCTATAAGAGCTTCTTAGGCTCTTAATTGTGAGATCTTACCATCCAAATCAACCTTTTTCTTCACTCATTCTTTCACCACACTCAAAAATGGCCCTCAACCAAAAATCTGAAGTTTAGATGGGAACGATGACCAAATCATCTATCATCACCCCTGAAAACTTTAGATCATGGAGCAGACGCATTGAAAGCTTCATCAGATATGAAGATAGCAAACTGTGGCAGTCTATCGTCAATGGCCCTTACAAACCAAAGGTGGCAGCACCAGGTGGAAATGGCGCCATGATAGAGAATGTTGTAGAAGACTACTCTGATGAAGACCGCAATAAGCTGGGCATTGATAGCAACGCTATGAATATTCAAATGACTGCTATATCCAACTCTATTATGGTGGGGTTTGAGCATTGCAAGTCAGCCAAAGAACTGTTTGATGCCTTGTCTCAGATGTACTCAAGCTCTAATGACTCCAAGAAAGATTTCCTGAGGCAACAATTTGAGAACTTCACTTATATTGCTGGAGAGACCCCCAGCCAACAATACTTAAGGTATATGGATCTTATTTCCTCCATTCAGTCTATGGGAATTGCCCTTGAGTTGAGAGATCTCTCAAGAAAATTCATGAGTGCACTCCCAAATGAGTGAACGTTCTACTGTGTCTCTATCAAGAGGACAGAAAATCTGAACTCCCTCACCATGACTGAACTATATGGCATCCTTGATGGATACCATCTAGAGATGGAGAATAAGAGAGGCAACTAGACGAGCAGACCCTCAAGCCTTCCGGCTAGCAACGCTTTAATGGTTGCTGAATGCTCAAGACCCCCCAACCTCAGCAATACCTGACATACACCCAGCAGCCATCATGTTATTTTGGGTCATACATCACATTCCCTGAGACTCCAAGGTCTCAACAGGCTCAGCAAAGTTTCTTCCAGGAAAGTTGTGCCTTTGTCTCAGGAAATGGGCATTCTAATGACTTTCAGTATTGCTTTGATGATCTAGAATGTTTTAGACCAGATGATGTCGAGTATGTGGATATTGTCGAACAGATGGCTCTGTTAACTTATAGAGCAAAGAAGTTCTTCAAGAGAACTAGAAGGCAGTTTCCCCAGAAACCAACTAGCAGCAAGTTTGGGTTTGACAAGACAAAGGCCAAATGTTACAACTGTTACCAACTTGGTCACTTTGCCAGGGAATGCAAGGCTCCTAAATCAAATCCGGTAACCTCACAAGCCTCCTACTGGAAAGTCAACTGAAACAGCTGTTGTAGCTCAAGAAGTTGATTGGAGCTTTATGGTACAGGATGTGACTCCTGCTCAAGCATTGATGGTTGGAACTGAAGACAGCACGGTATATGAACACCTTTGTACTCCAGCTTGCATTGTAAAGTTGATTGGAGCTTTATGGTACAGGATCTTTTTGTTAGCATTAGGGGTGGCACCCCTTCATGTCCCCCAGTCCAATGTCATGGTGTCAAGCATGCCATTGGATTAATAATTTTCTCGTGTTTTGACGGTTGTACTTCCTTTTCGTCTTTTCAACTTGATGTGAAAATTTTGTTGACATCTTTCAGCCGTGATTCAAGTGTCGGCCTTAGGTTCCATCGGTCGTATCATGATCCAACCTTTCTCGAGTTACGCGCTTAACCACATCAATCATCTCTTGGTATGTCTTTTGAAGGGGTGCCACCCCTAACGCTAACAAAAAGATCGAGCCTCAATAAGACTGAGTCATGGTTGATCAAACCGTGGCTGAGGTAAAGGCAACCCCAAGCCGCGGCCGAAGCAGACTCCAAGCCGCGGCCGAAGCAGATCCCAAGCCGCGGCTGAAGCAGAAGCAGCCGAATCAGACCCCAAGCCGCGGCTGAAGAAGAAGGGACCCCAAACCACGATTGACCCCAAACCACGATTGACCCCAAACCACGACTAACCGAAACCGCGACAGATCCCAAACTACAGATAAGCCCAACCGCGACTGGGGAATAAGCCCAAAGCCGCGGCTGGGCATGATATTACTGAAACAATATCGCGAGTCCTCGTATTTTCAACATTTATAAAAACCTTCACAAAAACTTGGTAACCAGGAAAGCCATTCATTGACTAAAAAAATAAGAAAGAAACACAAGATGACAAAATGCATGAAGCCAAAACATTGGCAGAAGTTCAGAGCAACCACCAAATCCCCAAGTCAACTACAAAGACAAACCACATTAATGATAGTCAGAAACCCTTTACACCATAAGGGTATAAAACCCCTGGCTAGAGAATTTCAGTCCCAGATCGTTGACCACAGGCTTCCAAGAATAGAACCATGTGATTTCTTGTTCTCATACACCAACACTATAAATACTCCTTCCATCTCAAAGGAAGGGGGCATTCAGATTCACATATACATTTACATTTATATTCTCAGAACATTCTTACTACAAACCATCTACTTACTAATCTTCCTTTTCCAAGTTCCTTCAGTACAAATACTTATTCTCACGCCGGAGTGTGGTCTTGGGGAGAAAACCTTTTCTGCCCAAGGCGAGGCTCAAGATGCTACTTTTTGTCTCACAGATTTTCCCGTCAGCCGAAGTCCAGTCCAGCTGAAGCCAAGCCCAGTCGAATACAAGCCCAGCCGCAACCTGATTATCAGTAGTCGAGGTTAAGTTCCTGCCTAATCCTTAGTAACAACCCCATTCTTGCACTGCTCCCAAGTCTTAATCACTTGATTAGGATTTGCGTAGCAACATTTGGCGCCATCCGTGGGACCCAGACGTTACTCAAAAAATTACCATGGATTCAGGCCAGGGAACCCCTCACCACAAGAATGCTAGTGATACCGAAAATCCATACACCACCACTTCCCAATTGGGAACCACCACAGGGGAGGGCAACAACGGTGGTAGTGTCATCACCCTGGAGTTCATCAACAAGAACCGAGAGCAAATCCTCTCCATGCTGGGACAAGAAGAAAGGGAGCGACGCCTTAGAGAAATCCGAACACGTCTAGAATACGAAGAGACCCCGGAAGAAAGGAATCGTGAAGAGGGAGAGGATAATCGAGGAGACAAGGTAAAGAATGCTGAAGACGATCCAAAAGCAAAGATGAGTCAAGGCGCCACCGCAACCGGAGAGAAAGCGGGAGTCGATGATGATTTTAGCAAGCCATACCGCCCATCGACGGCACGAGCCAGATCCAAGTTTATACCAAGAATAGCGGAGTTCACTTTCCCTCCAAAACTCAAAATGCCATCCAATGTGGGGAAGTACAACGGCATGGGCGACCCGGACGATCATCTTGCAATTTTTATAGGTGCCGCTGAAGTTGAGCAGTGGTCAATCCCTGTATCGTGTCACATGTTTGCTCAGACCATGACTGGTGCAGCTGGGGTATGGTTTGACAGCCTTCCAGTCAGAGGGATCAGAAGCTTTGAGGAGTTGGAGGAAGATTTCCTAAGAAATTTCAGTCAACAAAGGCTATCTTCCAAGGATCCGACAGAGTTACACAACATCAAAAGAGGCGATGGTGAGCCTATCGAAAACTTTATCACAAGATACTCAAAAGAAAGCATGCAGGTACGAGGAGCCGGGGAAACGATCCGAATCTCGGCCTTCATCCACGGAGTGAGGAATGACCACTTAGTAGAAAGATTTCATGAACATCTTCCAAAGACGGTGGACGAGATGTTGGAGAGAGCCAAGGCGTTTGTCAGGGGAAAGAAGGTGTGCGAGCAGTTGAAAGATAGGACGCCAAAGAAACTCGTGTCCCCTGTGTGGGACCCACAAAAGAGACCGGGAGGCTCGAGGTCATGGGAGAAACCACGTTTCCAGACACGTTATCCCTAACGAAGCCTATCTTTTCAACCTCGTTTCACACCCCCAATTAGGAAACCACAGGGCCCCAATGTGACTCTCCTACCTTTGATTAAAACTCCAAGCGAAATCCTAGCTACAGAAAACAACAACTTCACCAAGCCCGCATTGTTGAAGCCAGGAGTAAAAAGGGACACGAGCAAGTATTGTGAGTTTCACAAGGAAAACGGACACGCAACAGATGACTGTTTCTCTCTGAAGCGGCAGATTGAACTCGTCATAAAGACGGGGAAGTTAGCACACTTGCTAAGGGAATTGAAAAAGACGCCGCAGGCAGGAGACAAAAGAAAGGAAATATTCATGCTGCAAGTGGCGAATCGTGGAGGAAAACGGTATTCTGACCATATGGAACCGTGGATGGTATAAGAGATATCTTTTCCTCCAATCCGTGGTGGAAGTTTCGCCAATGCGCCACTCACAATCTCAGCCATCATTGCAGGCCATCAGGAACACAGGATATATGTGGATAGCGGTAGTAGTTCAGAGATTATGTAAAAACATTGTTTTTTGTAGCTAGATGACGAGGTCAAAAAAGACCTGGAAACAATGACGCATCACCTCATAGGATTTGGGGGGGAGGTGGTACAAACGTTGGGACAGATACAGTTGCCAGTGGTAATAGGGAATGAAGTTGGTTGGAGAGAGGTCATGATGACATTCCTGGTTGTACGCTCAGAATCTTCCCATAATGTTCTTCTGGGGAGACCCGGTCTGTGCACTCTTGGAGCAGTAATCTCGACGGTTCACGCGGCGATAAAATTCCCTACCCCCACCGGGGTAGTCACCATTTACTCTAGCAAAGCGTGCAAAGATGTAAGAGAGGTGCCTGGCATCACCGCTCTTACATCTTTGCACGCTTTGCTAGAGTAAATGGTGACTACCCCGGTTGGGGTAGGGAACTTTATCTCCGCGTGAACCGTCGAGATTACTGCTCCAAGAGTTCACAGACCGGGTCTCCCCAGAAGAACATTATGGGAAGATTCTGAGCGTACAACCAGGAATGTCATCATGACCTCTCTCCAACCAACTTCATTCCCTATTACCACTGGCAACTGTATCCGTCCTAACATCTGTACCACCTCCCCCGCAAATCCTGTGAGGTGATGCGTCACTGTTTCCAGGTCTTTTCTGACCTCATCATCTAGCTGCAAAAAACAGTGTTCGTACATAATCTCTGAACTACTACCGCTATCCACATATATCCTGTGTTCCTGATGGCCTGCAATGATGGCTGAGATTGTGAGTGGCGCATTGGCGAAACTTCCACCACGGATTGGAGGAAAAGATATCTCTTATACCATCCACGGTTCCATATGGTCAGAATACCGTTTTCCTCCACGATTCGCCACTTGCAACATGAATATTTCCTTTCTTTTGTCTCCTGCCTGCGATGTCTTTTTCGATTCCCTTAGCAAGTGTGCTAACTTCCCTGTCTTTATGGAGAATTCAATCTGCCGCTTCAGAGAGAAACAGTCATCTCTTGCGTGTCCGTTTTCCTTGTGAAACTCACAATACTTGCTTGTGTCCCTTTTTAATCCTGGCTTCAACGGTGCGGGCTAGGTGAAGTTGATGTTTTCTGTAGCTAGGATTTTTCTTGGAGTTTTAATCAAAGGTGGGAGAGTCACATTGGGGCCCTGTGGGTTCCTAATTGGGGGTGTGAAACGAGGTTGAAAAGATGGGTTTCGTTGGGGATAACGTGGCTGGAAACGTGGTTTCTCCCATGACCTCGAGCCTCCCGGTCTCTTTTATGGGTCCCACACTGGGGACATGAGTTTCTTTGGCGTCCTATCTTTCAACTGCTCGCACGCCTTCTTTCCCCTGACAAACGCCTTGGCTCTCTCCAACATCTCGTCCACCGTCTTTGGAAGATGTTCATGAAATCTTTCTACTAACTGGTCATTCCTCACTCCGTGGATGAAGGCCGAGATTCGGATCGTTTCCCCGGCTCCTCGTACCTGCATGTTTTCTTTTGAGTATCTTGTGATTAAGTTTTCGATAGACTCACTATCACCTCTTTTGATGTTGTGTAACTCTGTCGGATCCTTGGCGGATAGCCTTTGTTGACTGAAATTTCTTAGGAAATCTTCCTCCAACTCCTCAAAGCTTCCGATCCCTCCGACTGGAGGGCTGTCAAACCATACCCTAGCTGCACCAGTCAGGGTCTGAGCAAACATGTGACACCATACAGGGATTGACCACTGCTCAACTTCAGCGGCGCCTATAAAAATTGCAAGATGATCGTCCGGGTCGCCCATGCCGTTGTACTTCCCCACATTGGATGGCATTTTGAGTTTTGGAGGGAAAGTGAACTCCGCTATTCTTGGTATAAACTTGGATCTGGCTCGCGCCGTCGATGGGCGGTATGGCTTGCTAAAATCATCATCGACTCCCGCTTTCTCTCCGGTTGCGGTGGCGCATTGACTCATCTTTGCTTTTGGATCGTCTTTAGCATTCTTTACCTTGTCTCCTCAAGTATCCTCTCCCTCTTCACGATTCCTTTCCTCTGGGGTCTCTTCGTATTCTAGACGTGTTCGTATTTCTCTAAGGCGTCGCTCCCTTTCTTCTTGTCCCAGCATGGAGAGGATTTGCTCTCGGTTCTTGTTGATGAACTCCAGGGTGATGACACTACCACCGTTGTTGCCCTCCCCTGTGATGGTTCCCAACGGGGAAGTGGTGGTGTGTGGATTTTCGGTATCACTAGCATTCTTGTGGTGAGGGGTTCCCTGGCCTGAATCCATGGTAATTTTTTTAGTAACGTCTGGGTCCCACGGATGGTGCCAAATGTTGCTACACAAATCCTAATCAAGAGATTAAGACTTGGGAGCAGTGCGAGAATGAGGTTTTTACCAAGGATCAGGCGAGAACTTAGTCTGGACTTCGGCTGATGGGAGGTCGTCAGAGAATGGGTTGCAGCTGGGCTTGGCTTCGGCTGAGCAGAATTTCAAGGATTAGACTGGAACTTGGTCTGGACTTCAGCTAGGCTTGGCTTTGGCTGAGCAGAATGTCAAGGATCAGACTGGAACTTGGTCTGGACTTCAGCTGGGCTTGGCTTTGGCTGAGAGGAGTATCTGCGAGACAAAAACAACACCGTGAGCCTCGCCTCGGGCAGAAAGGGTTTTCCCCCCGAGACCACACTCCGGCGTGAGAATAAGTATATGTATTGAGAGAACTTTAAGGGAAAGATTAGTAAGTGATTGGTTTGTAATGAGAGTGTTCTGAGAATGTGTATATGTCTTCTACCTGTGGAATGAAAGAGTATTTATAGTGTTGGTGTATGGAGACTAGATATAACATGGTTCTATTCTTAGAAGCCTGTGGTCAACGATCTGGGACTGAAATTCCCTAGCCAGGGGTTTTATACCCTTCTGGTGTAAAGGGTTTCTGACTAGCATTAATGTGGTTTGTCTTTGTAGTTGACTTAGAGATTTGGGGGCTGCTCTGACCTCCTGCCAATGTTTTGGCTTTACTCGTTTTGTCGTTTTTGGTTTCTTTCTTATTCTTTTTTAGCCAATGAATGGCTTTCCTGGTTACCAAGTTTTTGTGAAGGTTTTTATAAATGTTGAAAATACGAGGACTCACGATATTGTTTTAGTAATATCATGCCCAGCCGCAGCTTTGGGCTTATTCGCCAGCCGCGGTTGGGCTTATTTGTAGTTTGGGATTCGTCGTGGTTTCGGTTAGTTGTGGTTTGGGGTCAATCGTGGTTTGGGGTCAATCGTGGTTCGGGGTCCCTTCTTCTTCAGCCGCGGCTTGGGGTCTGCTTCGGCCGCTTTCTGCTTCGACCGCGGCTTGGGATCTGCTTCAGCCGCTTTCTGCTTCGGCCGCGGCTTGGAGTCTGCTTCGGCCGCGGCTTGGGGTTGCCTTTATCTCAGCCACGGTTCGATCAACCGTGACTCAGTCTTATTGAGGCTTGATGTTTTTGTTAGCATTAGGGGTGACACCCCTTCACTGCACAAGCTTCAACAAGCTCATCTACTATGATCAACCAAGGGATAGAATGAAAGATCAAAGAAGATGTTGCAGCCCAAACATCTTCTCCAAAGACATCCATTGAAACCCCATGCATAAGTTTTGGTTCAATTATGTCATCATCATTGGAAAAACCCAAGACTAACAAGGCTTGTGTTTCTAATCAAAACTAACTTTCTCATCTTATGTGCAGGGACATCCATGTGACAAGAATAATAATGTATGGATTGTGAATAGTGGATGCTCCAGGCATATGACAGGGAACAAATATCTCATTCAACAATCTCAACATTTTGATGGAGGTCCTGTCCAGTTTGGAGGTGAGGCCGGAGGATATATTTCTGGCAGAGGGAGTATATCCAATGGTAATTTGAAAGTTGACAAAGTACACTTTGTCAAACAGCTTGAACACTATCTGTTAAGTGTTTCTCAGTTTTGTGATCAAAAGCACCAAATGCTTTTCACAGAACATGACAATTCTTCAAGAATTGGTGCTTCTCAGATCTCCCAAGAAAGGGGATATGTACAAACTTGATATGAACAATGCTTCCCCACTAGGTGAAGTATCATGCTTTTTTTCCAAAGCTAATGGTGATGAGTCAACACTATGACATAAACGAATGTGTCATGTAAATTTTAAAACAATGAATAAATTGGTTAAAAATAACTTGATACATGGTTTGCTTAAAAAGAAAATTTTCTGTAAAGATAACTGTGTTGCATGACTGAGAGGAAAGCAACACAGAGCATCTCATAAATCCAAAGTTGTTAACTCTATCACCACTTCATTTCACTTATTGCACATGGATCTTTTTGGTCCCACAAGTATAATGAGCATTGGAAGGAAATCATATTGACTTGTGATCGTTGATGATTTTACAAGATTTACATGGGTATTCTTTTTAAGAACTAAAGATGAAACTGCTGAAACTTTAAAATCTTTTATTCTTAAAATAGAAAATCAAATCGATCACAAGGTTAAAATAATTAGAAGTGATCAAGGGATTGAGTTTAAGAATCAAGTTCTTGACTCATTTTGTAACTCAATAGGGATTGCCAGACAATATAGTGCTCCTAGAACTCCTCAACAAAATTGTGTTGCTGAGAGGAGAAATATGACACTTATTGAGGCTGCTCGGACCATGTTAGCTGATTCAAAGTTGCCTCTAACATTCTGGGCAGGCAAGTCAGCACAACATGCTATGTGCAGAATAGGGTTCTTGTAGTTGAGCCACATGGAAAGACCCCTTATGAGCTATGGAACAAGAGGCCACCGTTCATTGCCTTTCTAAGGTCCTTTGGCAGCAGGTGTACCATACTTAACACAAAGGACAATTTGGCAAAATTTGCTGAAAAGTCGGATGATGCTATCTTTGTTGGATATTCCTCCAACTCTATTGCTTATAGAGTTTATAACATCAAAAATCAACAATTTGAGGAATCATCCAATATTGTTGTTAATGAGCACACTTCTTGTGTTAGGGGGAATGGCCCTGATCATATCTTTAATTTAGAATTATTTTCAAACTATTCTAAACCTTCTTGTGAGAATGTTTCAGCTGAAACAGGTAATCAAAGTGATTCTGATGATGACCAACTATTTGAGTTACCCAGGCCTCTTCCAAGTTCTCCAAGAAGTGCTGCAAACCAAGCTCCCAATATTGGCAGATCTTATAGTATAACTATTTCAAGAGATAGTGGAGCTTCAACCAGTGGTCAACCTAGTGAGCCTCAAAACTCATCCAGTGACACTATACATCACCAAGCTGATGGAAGTAGCATCTTGAAGGAACATGCAACTGTTATTGCTGCTTCACAACTAACTGTTGTTGATGCTATTTCTCATTCATTCAATCAGTCCTCATTGAATGAGTATGAAACAACAGCTGGTCCAAGTGTTCAACTTCCAAAGCTAAATATGTCCAATCTGGATCTATCTTTGCAACTGGATGTGATTCCCAGCTTAGGATTCACAAAACTCATCTAGCTGAGACATCATTGGAGATGTCTCTGAAGGTGTGAGAACAAGAGGATAATCTCACAATGAATGTCTGTTTGTACTCATGCTTTTTATCCCAGATGGAACCCAAGAAAGTAGAAGATGCCTTGAAGGATAGTAGCTGGGTTGAGTCAATGCAAGAGGATTTGCTTCAATTCAAAAGACAAAAGGTTTGTAACCTATGTCCTTTACCATCCGATCAAGTACCACTAGGCACCAAATGGGTTTTTAGGAACAAGAGAGATGATATAGGCTTGATTATCAAGAATAAAGCAAGACTGGTAGTTCAAGGATACACTCAAGAGGAAGAAATTGATTACACTGATGTCTTTGCACCAGTTGCAAGACTTGAGGCAGTAAGGATCTTTCTTACTTATGCTGCATCCAAGAATTTTACTGTCTACCAACTTGATGTCAAGTGTGCCTTTCTATATGGGGATATAGATAGGGAAGTCTATGTGTGCCAGCCACCAGGATTTGAAGACCCACAACACCCCAACTATGTGCGCAAACTAGATAAAGCTCTCTATGGGCTGCACCAAGCACCTAGGCTGTGGTATGAGACATTGTCTCAATTTCTCCCTAAGAATGGATACACTAGAGGTACCATTGACAATACTTTATTCATAAGAAAGTCTAGGAAGGACATTTTACTTGTACAAGTCTATGTTAATGACATCATATTTGGTTCCTCAAATGACCAAATGTGCAAAGACTTTGAGAGCATCATGAAGAAGAAATTTGAGATGAGTTCCATGGGGAAGATGGACTTTTTTCTTGGAATTCAGGTGAAGCGAATGAAGGAAGGGTGGAAGGGTTCTTTATTAATCAATCTAAATATGTCAATGACATTTTAGAAAGATTTGATATGAAAGATTGTAAGCCAGCCAAGACACCCATACCCAAAAACCACAATCTTTGTCCTGATTTTGAGGGGGAGAGTACTGATCAACATCAGTATAGGGCAATCATTGATTCTCTGATGTCTCACAGCAAGTCGACCTGATATCATGTTTGCAACTTGCATTTGTGCAAGATATCAGGTTGCTCCAAAGGTGTCTCACCTAGTTGCTGCCAAGAGAATCCTCAGATACTTCAAAGGAGCACATAAACTGGGTATCTGGTATCCAAGGAACAACAATTTCAATCTCTATGGCTATTCTGATAGTGACTATGATGGTTGCCATATCAACAAGAAATCAACAACAGGTGGATGTCAATTTCTTGGTGGAAGGATCATCTCATGGCAATGCAAGAAGCAATCCTGCGTTTTAACATCTATTGCTGAAGCTGAATACATTGATGCTGCTAGTTGTTGTGCTCAGCTGCTGTGAATTCAGAACCAGATGATAGACTATGGATTCAACTTCATGAGTACTCCTATCCACATTGACAACAATAGTGCTATCTCTATTACAGAAAATCCTATTAAGCACTCCAAGACAAAGCACATTGACATCAGGTACTATTTCATTAGAGATATTCATGAGAAAAATCTAATAAACTAATCAAAGTTAATTCAAATGAACAATATGTTGATTTTTGTTCACCAAAGCATTTGATGAACAAAGATTTAAGTATCTTATTACAGCTATTGGGATGATAAACATTCATTAATCCATCTCATTTGAAAACCTTTTCAAAATGTGTATTGTCTTTGTAAAAAACAATCTAAGCCCTGTTACATAAAGTTTTTCTTCAAAATTTCACCAAGTATAAATTCTTCCGAAGAGGAATTAACACTCGGAAGATGTCATGTATATCTTTCGAAGCAAAACTCCTCCAAGGGAAATCTTCTTTTCGGAAGAGTTTTAGTCTCGGAAGAAACATTTGATGAAGAATCAAATCTACTTCCGAAGCTTATAAACTTCTCCACTTGGAAAGCCCCTTTTTACTCTCAGAAGTAAGAAAATTACCTTCGTCTCCAATTTACCCAATTCCAAAGTCATTTCTCTACAACTTCTCCCAAAATGGCACTAAACCCTCAGCACAACCAAGTCGCACTCCTTGATTCAACCAAGGATGCCGACTTCTCAGAAATCATCTCCTTTCTCACCCAATCTACCTACTTCACAGCCCTAACTGTTAACCACACAGTTTATTCGAACCATATGGCCGAATTTTGGTGAAATGCTCAGGTTGAAACCCTGAACGGAGCTAGGGTTCTGAGGTCGAGCATTTGTGGTCAGGAATTGATCATATCAGAACAAATCATCAGGGAGTATCTAAAGCTTCATGATGAAGGCTCTCCTATGGAGTTCCCCAAATCAGACCTTGATGACACATATACCCAAATGGGATATGGCGGTGATGTCAGCAGGTCCACGGTATACAAGTTCAACTTCTCTTACCATTGGAAGTTCCTGCTGCACATAGTCCTTCACTGCTTGTCCAACAAGTCTGGGGGATGGGATCAGATCTCATACGAACTAGGATGCCTAGTTCATGGGTTGGTAAAAGGCCTTCGCTTCAACTATTCAAGATTTGTGCTGACCAACTTCATGGGGAACCTTCAAAGGGAAACATTTTATATGTATCCCAGGTTCATTCAGCACATCATCAACTGTGAGTTGGACCAGAGCAAGCTTGTCAGTGCAGCTGCTCTGCCTATCCCTCATATGAGGCCAACCATCTTCTAAGTGCTGAAGAGGATGTCCACCAACTTCACCGGAAGTCACACTGCATTGCTTCCAGGTATGATTGAGCGCATAGTTCCTCGTGACATCCCTGTTAACCCCACAGGTGATGAACCCACACCAGCAATAACCCTCACAATGCCAAATCTACCTTCTCACCCCATCAAAATCACATATCAGAGACGTCCCAAACGAACCCTTGTTCAATCTACTCTGATTGAACAAGTCCCCCCTGTTCAAACCAAAAAGACTAGAGTGGAAACATGGGCTCCCACTTGGTCTAAGGTCACACCATCCTTCACTTTTGACCTCAATATGGGTATTGAGTCTCCTCAGTCTCAATCCCATGAGCTCGAAACCCAAGCTGAAACCACTCAGGATGAGTCTCTACACTCTCCTGAGCATCCAAAAAGGGACAACCCTTTCAAAGGCTCAATGATATTAGACATTGATCAAAGCCCTGGGTCATTAGGCTTAACCTCAATATCCTTTACTGACCTACTTATTGGAATTGATGAGGATATTATGTCTCTTCATGGCAATAAAGTTGGTCCACAATACCCTCTCAAGGATCAACTGAGCCTAGAGAGAGATCTTATCTCTAGCCCCCATCAGCAAGCCCAAACTGAGGTGAGTCCCACTGATGTGGAGGGGACTCATGCAGATTGACCTGCCACTACTGAAGGAGCTTCATTAGATCCTCAGGACAATGGTAACATCTATGAGACTGAATATACGGCAATCATGCGGTTTGATGACTCTGAAAGAGACATCATTAGGCAAAGGAAACCAGGGTGCCAAGAAACCACATCTGGTGGTGAGGATGAACATACCAGGTATGTTAGCTCATCTCCCCATGATTCTTCAAAAGAAGATGAAGGAAGTATGCAACTAACCATTCGAGACCTACTTTCTAAAGTCTCAAACTTTGAATTCAGGGTTAACACTTTAGAGGATAGGTCTTACACTCAACAACTTGAGATTGAAAGTTTCAAGGCCAAACTAGTTGAGAAACAGATTGAGAGATCTGTTAGGCATGTACCAGTTCAGGTCTCGTTGACCTCTTCCTCTAGCTCATCAAGCTCTCAGGATGATGCTACCAAAAAGAGGGAGGGTGTTCAGAGACAAACAGATGAGGAACCACAAAGTCTAGCACTTTCAACTCTGAATTCAAGATATCCCTCTCAACAAGCTATAGTTTTCCCTAAGCCTCCTCTAGTTGTCATTCAAATGGACCCAAGGATGTTCAAAGATCTAAACAGGTTCTTTTCCAAGTTCTTGATGGGATCTTCCATTAAACAGCCAAGCCCCGATGTTTCTGTGGTGTACTTTGAAGCTGAAGAGCTTCAAAGGTTGAATGCACCTTCTACCACTGTCCAAGAAGTTGGTCAACCTAAGGTCCAAGTTGAACATGAGATTGAATTCGAAGGGGAAATGAGGACTGATGGCCCAGCAACTGAAACAGTTGGGATAGAAAATGCAATCTCACATACTTCCGAAGCTGAAGTCAAAGCCTCGGAAGAACCATTTCAAACTTTCGAAGCTGAGATTGAAGCTGTGGAAGGGTTATTTTCTCTATCCGATGATCTAGTTGTCACAGATACAATTCTAGAACTAGCATATGAGGTCAATAAGGATGACTTTCTCAGCCAACCCCTTACTCAAACATCATCACTATCTCTTGCTCCCATCACCACTTCTCAACCTGAAACTTCTACTCAAGAACCTCTAAATTCTAAAGCCTTTAAAGACACCAAAGGGAAGAGGAAGATGACTGCGGAAGAACTGATGGAGGAAGAAAGGTTGGAGAAACTGAAAAGAAAAGATAGACTCCGAACTGGGAAGTTGCTAGCTGCAAGTAGTAAAGCAGCTGCAGCCAACCAGGAGGCTATCAACAACAAGAAAAGGGTGGAGATCATTGACATGCTTGTCAACCTTAGAGCTGTCAGTGAAGATGTGCTCATGCTACCATTAGAGGAGCTAATTGAGTTAGAAATGCAACTCTGCTGTAGATTCAACAAAAGGAAGAAGCAGCAGATGAAGAGTGAAAGAATTGCTTTCCTAAACTCCAGGGGATTCACTCTTGAGGAATTAACTCCTCATAACAATGACACGATCTTGTGGCTTTTTAAGAAAGAGTAAGATCAAATGGAGAAAGAGAGAAAGAAGGCTGCAAAGGAGAAACTGAGGGAGAGGAAGAAGAACACGAAAGAAGCTGGACTTGCTGCAGTCAAGAAGCTAGGAGATAAAGCCTGGATGAAAGACTATCTCCGGGCTCATGGCTTCTCTAGCAGGCAGGTGGGTCCTATGTCTGGAAAGACCTTGCAGCAACATGTCAGTGACATCAAGGCTGACATTCGTGCAGGAAGAAGGAAAGAGATGTACCGGAGAGTACATGGAATGACTTCCAAACCAACACCTCAACCCCAACCTCAACCTGAACCAACTCCTTTTCCTTTCCGCATCAAAACTGAGAGAACCTCTGAGCCTTACACCCCTGAACCCACACCATCATCCTTATCCTCTTCCTCACCACAACCACCTCTACTACCCATCCTTAAACCCAAAACACTTCCCAAAACCCAAACATCAAGACCTACCCAACAACCACTCAAGTCATCCTCTTAGCCTTCCATACATCTCTCCTTAGAGGAATTCAAGGAGATCAAGATGAAGCTCATGAAATGTACTACTCTGAGCGATATCTCTTATGAGGATGAGTCAGTTAAGCTGACCTATGTCGATGTCTCCTCATGTTCCTTCACTAGAGAACAATTCGTTGATCTGCCAAGAGGAACATTGGACTAGGCTGCAAATCTTTTTGGTCTCAACTCTGACTCATTAAATGAAAAGGAGAAGAAGCTAAGAAGAAGGCTGGTGAGTCTACTGGATTCAAAGAAAGGGGATAGAGTACCAAGTCAGCCCCTTGTGCCAAGAAAGAAGATAATCCAGTGGAGGTTCGAAGACTCCTCACAACTTTGTTGTTGAGAGAGAGAATGGCAAGATAAACATGCTTAATGCCTTATCTCTGCTAAACTTAAGCATGTTTGACATTGCTTAGTTAGCAGAGAAGCCATTCTCCAACCCATCCAACTCTGAGATAGCTGCTCGCATCAGAAATCATCTGAGCAGTCTTCATCTAGCCGAGCTTACCGCAAGGACCA
The DNA here is from genome assembly GCA_025215565.1 of Flaveria ramosissima. NCBI lineage: Eukaryota > Viridiplantae > Streptophyta > Magnoliopsida > Asterales > Asteraceae > Flaveria > Flaveria ramosissima. The sequence goes on from CM046046.1 coordinate 61,181,995, forward strand.
AGATAGAAGAGGAGTTGAAGCCGAGAGAGAAGGATGAAAGGAAAGGATCAGTAACCAAAGGCAAAGCCTTCTTTCAAATGATTGAAGGTCCTGAACTTGAGTCCATAGTTAGATGAGTGTATGAGTATAGCTCCCGTCAACTAACTCTCTTTAGAGGGCAGAAGCAAAGGGTACATATCATTCAAACTGACAGATTGGATCTCTTGTCCATGAATGATCTGTACAAAATTCTCAGCACCACCTTAGGGAAGAACAAAGAGAGATAAATATCTTCTTTCCCTGGTGCAGAAAGTTTTGAGAAACATAAACAAGTGAATTTTTTGTAGCATCAGCCTAGGGGGAGTTTGTTGGATCAAGTAAGGCTGGTGCAACCAAAACAAACACTTAGACAATTTTGGTACAACTGATGAAGATTTTCTGAAGGTAAAAGCTGAGCTTCCGAAGCTTAAGTCTGATGGAGCTTCCGAAGAGAAACTCCAACTTCCGAAGACAAAGTTTTTCTTCTGAAGTTCAACACTTAGAAGAATTCAAGACAATGACTTCTGAAGTATGAAGACCTGAAGAACGCCTCAAGCCTCAGAAAGAAGTAGCCTCTTCTGAAGTATAAGTAGAACTTGTTCTTCTGAAGCCAATTAACCTTCGAAAGAACCTACTATGAACCGGTGGACATAAGTATGGTCCTTCTGACACTCCCCTGCAAATCTTTGAGATACTGCATGACGTTTTCCCACGCCCATGTAGTTGACTATACTTTATTCCACTGTTCATTACTTATCAGTTGGTACAATTACCAACTTTAGTTGGTGAAAAAAGTTAAGTTATGGACATGTCATAACTACCATATCTTAGATAATATTTTATCTAAGATACCTTGTTTTTAGTAATATAGTATTTGCTTTAGTCATAGATTTCTAGTTGGTATCAAAGTATATCCGACTGTAGGATCTAGTATATATAGTTTCTCATTGTAACTCATGTAATATGCTTGTAAGAGTCTTGTAATACTTTGAGTTGAGAAGTAATATATACAAGTACCTTGAAAATTATCTTCTTGTGTTCTTAGTTACTTTGTATATTATTATCAACTCTTAGAAGGGATTCTGCATCATCTAAACCGAGTGTTATTCAAGTGAGTTTGAGAGAAAAGAAAGTGTCAAGTGACAAAAACCAATCCTGCACTTGACATCTTCAAAACTACAAGAAAGCCTACTGTGAGCTTCTTAGGGGTAGAAACAACACTTGTTCCAAAAATGTTAGAGCTCATTGCTCAAGGTGACAACCTAGCAGCACCAGATAGTGTTGAACCCACACCTTCTACTTCTCAAGCACTCAAACAGCCTCAAATAAACATCACCTACAAAAGAAAATTCAAGCGAACCCCTAGTAGCTTGTGCAGGCCCCCATATCCTCATCAATGTAGGAGGAAGTGGACACTGGAGCTCCCACTTCCCCTAAAAAGCAAACCACTCCCATCTCTTCAAGGATCAATGCTAAGGTTTCTCATGCTCAGCCTGATGAGCTCATAACCCCAACAGCCTTAAGCATTCACTCAGAGTCTCAACACTTTAGTGAACAACCTTCAGGGGAAAGCTACCGATCCTAGCCTCTAGACCTTAACCAACCCATACCCAACCTAAATTCTATGATATTGAGTACATGAGATTCAGTGAGTACCATGAGTCGTTCTTCTCTTCTCCTACTCAAGGAAAGATAAGTACTCCTGTATCACCTATGTCTAGCCCACATCATCCAACCACTACTGAGGTGGATCTCCCTTAACAAGTTCAGGAGGTCCATATGAAAGAGGCTCTCACTTCTGCAAGTGATTATATCATTAAGACCTCAACCATGGCAATCTAGCCCCTTGACACTTCAACTGAAGCTGTCATTGTGCAGGGAAATCTAGCTGCCAAGAACATAGTGCTGGTGATGAGGAAGAAGACCTTGGTCCTATTCTCTCATCCCTCGTGATTCTTCTAATGAAGATAGAGGAGTATAAAACTAAAAGTGCAAAAACTGACTAAAACCTACACCTATTTAGTCTCCACGGTTAGTCACTTGGAATCTTCAGGTGACTACCTTGCAAAGTAGGGTCTATGATCAACAACTTGAGATCTCTAATCTCAAGGAAAAGTTAACTAGGATATCTCTAAGGAGGACCCAAGAAGGTGATGCTATCAAAAAGAAGGAGAAAGTCCTAGCAATCACCAAACTTGGGAGTTCTTCTCAGATTATGGACATTGATGATTCACCACCATCACGTGCAATTATCCATACTCAGCAACCTCAGCAAGTCCACATTGATATGGACTCACTCATACAAAATTTGTTTGAGTAGGGTATTCCAAGGGCTATGCCTATCCCACCCCATGATGCTGAGAATGAAATACTAGGGTGTAGGTATGATACTGACAGGAGAGCCCTAATACTGCATAGACTTTAAAGGCAGCAAGAGGTCCATATGTTACTTGCCAATCCTAGTCAAAACAGGCAAGTTGACAGATTGGCTGAGAGGATTCAAGATAGGATTGTTGAATAGTTCAAATATCGAAAAAGACAAAGGCTAACAGACAATGTCATTGGTCAACCGGATGTTGAGGTGGACCCTAATATTAGCTTCCAAGAGAAAACCTTGACTGAAAACCTAATAATATATCCTGTGAACCTTGTTACAGGAACTACTTCAACATCCTCTACCCTTAGTGAGGCACCAGTTGATAAAGGTGCTCATAACCTTTCTCTGGCCAGAGCTTGATTGCTAAACCTAGCAATGAAGGCCAAAACTTTCTCCACCCTGAGTCACCCAGTCCTGTGAGTGATAAAGGAAAAAAATAACTCCAGAGGAGATTGAGTAAGAGGAGAGAGAGAGGAAATAGAAGCTAATGGGAGAGAGTTCAAGTGGTTCCCAGGTGTAACATCCGACCCATTTGAGAATGAAACCCAAACCCGAACCCATTTTGATTTTTTTATGCAATTGAAAATTTCATAATTAAATCATTGTATATATTTTGATGAATCAAAACTGTAAATGTGTTAGTTAATCGAAACTATAAATTGTATCATTTGATTTTTATTTACTAAATCATATAAATCAATTTATAAAACTTTTATGATTTATAAAATAAACTTTTAAAAAAACTCATGAAGTTTAATTTTAGTTATAAGATTTAATCTATTATATTTAATTATAATAGAAAAGATTTATGAAATTATAAAGTTTATGGTTAGTTATGAGTTCTAATTTTTAAATTAAAGTGGATAATTAAATTACAAGGTTTTTATAAAGTTGATATAGATTTTATAAAAATAATTATTTATAAATTAGGGTTTTATGAGTCACGGGGTTAAAATGTAATTCTTTGAAAGTTAATTAAAAACTTTATACATAAATTAATAACCTTTAAAAGTATACGGACCTAAGTGTATATATTTTAAACCAACCCTTCCCCGTTTCCCCCATCTTCGACCCAACATCCAACCACCTCTCCGGCGAGCTCCAACGAGGTGAAATTCCTCAAAATCCAATCGTTAGAAGTCCATTGAATTGCCCCTTACCATTTGCCATCAGTTTCGAATACAATACCTGTTTCAATGGGATTTAATTGGTTGTTAAGGCTGGGTACTCGAACCGAAACCTCGATTTAAAGATTTAACTCGTTTGATATGAAACATACATAACTGGTTCTATATAATCATGGTAAAACTTTCGAAGCAACTCCGTTGAACCATCTGCAACTTTAGTTTCATCCGAAACTCACACATCCACCATAATCGATTACATTCTTCATTCACGACCAGCAACTCTAACAAATCCATCTTTTGGATGTTTTGAATTGGAATTAATTTAGGACATATGCTCATTAACATCTGAGAAAGCTAGATGCTCAAGCAATTCGATTTGATCAACAAAATCAACTCGATCAGATTACCCATCGGTCGCGACCATATTTCTTTCTAACCACCATCGATTCCATCTCAATTCAGGTAACTAGATACATGATTACACAAGTTTACGCATGAGGAATAAAAGCCCCATGGTTATTTTGGTTAACAAGATCAAATAGTGCTTCGATTTGGATCAAAATTGAAGCTAGGGTTCTTTTGAAATTAGAGATTTTTCTTGATAAGAGATTTAAAATATGCAAATCAATTTAAACCAGATTCAGGACCTTTGGCCCACTAGTTAATGCATACAAACCATACAAATGAGACCCAGGTTCAACCCTAGTCAGCCACATTTTATTTTTAAAAATATTTTAAATCATTTTAAAATTTTAGAAAATTATTATTCTATTAAAATAATGAAATAAAACTATTTTGCTAATTTATATTAATTCAGATTTTAATTATTAATTTCTAGAAATTTTATAAAATTGTAACTTTCATTTTTTTAAAGGTTATTAATAAATGATATAAAACATTATTAACTTATTAGTTTTATGAAAATATTTTGACTCAAATGTAAATTATTTAAATCATTTTAAATATTCATTATTACTACAAATCATGTACATAATTACTTATTCATTTAAATATTTTGACATAGTTATTAAATCATTAATTATTAAATTAGTTATTTTTTTCACACTTTAATATTCAAACTCTGTGTAACCACTTGTTACAAATTAAACATTCAAAAAATATTTAATAATTATATATTCATTAACTATTATCTATTATTTTCAATCTTAATTATTTAATATATTTATTATATTTTCAATACAACTTATATTAATTACATTAATAACTATTTTTTTAAAATCAAATCCCAATTGAAACCTTAATTCATATTTAGTCTTTAATCACATGATTATTCTAATAAAAAACATCAAACCTTAGGTTGAACAGTGAGGATTCTTTGGCGTCAAGTCTAGCCTTCTATCATTTTCAAATCGACTATAACTACCAAATGAGTATTCATAACTATTGTTTTATTTCATTCTAAATTCAATTCAAGACATGCTATGTTATTACTTGCAATTATATGTTCATAGTTAGATAAACTTGATAATACAATTATTAATTCATCTAACCACGGTAACAATGATAGATCTATTGGTTTGACAAACCCATCCCATTTGTTTAGTCGTGTGGTGCTTTGAACCGGAATCATTCATTCTATAAGGTTTCGTCTACGGACCGAGTCAATTCAGTCATTAGGTTTGATTGTGTTGGTTTGTCTTTTATGTTACACTATTGTATTATAATTCTTGATATTGTCATGTGAATTGAATTGTTTTTAATCATTGTAATGAATCTATATATGTATTCAAACATGTGTTTACTCACCGATTAATTCGCTAGCTGACTCGTTACATTGTCACATGATATTTGGAAAATGCTAATTAGTGGACTTCTTCATGCTCATTTAAGACTTCGACCTAATTAATTAAAAGTGTTTTGTTATATATTATTTGGATTATTTTTTAATTTTGATGTATCATTTGATTAGTAACATTCAATGAAAATGACATTTAATATTATTTCAACGTATTTACTATCATGTGCTATGAACAATCGATTCACATTCGTTCGCCCCGATGATTCCGCCGTCGGTCGGGGTGTGACACCAGGCTTCATGGAAGCTGCAATCAGGGCTGCCCCCAGGCCAAACACTCAAGATGATGAGTTAAAGGTAGCCAAATTAAACTACTTGGGGATCAGGTACTACAAGATAGATGAACTTATCTCTCTTCCCTTAGAAAAGCTTAATGAACTAGCTGATACTAAGTTGTCAAAGGAAAGGAAGTAGGTAGAGGATGCATAATTACTCCTCAAGATCAAAGAAGAAAGGAGGAAGAAAAGACTCTAGAAGCATGCTCCTACCCTCTTCCCAGTTCAAGAAAGCCCTGAAACAGAGGTTGTGGCAACTGAGCAACAACCTCATGTAGACAAGGAAGCAGACATATAGAACATGATTAGCTACCTGAAAGCCACAAGCCTCTATAAATACATCTGTACTTCTTCCCTTATCCTATGAATACATATAATTTGAGTACCTTAAGCAGCTTGAGTAACAGGTGATAAAAGAACAAAAAAATGCTAAGAGGAAGATAAGGGAAGAAATTGCAAAGTCAAGAGTCATCATCCAAAAAAGTTAAAAGAAGTCTGCTAATAAGCAGAGGATGGTGAGCTTCTTGAAGATGTATAGATTCTCCTTAAGGAGGCTTGGTCCAATATCTCTATCTACTATGGATGAGCACATTAGAATGATCAAGTAGAAGATTAACAGAGGTAGGGGGCTTGTTGACTTGCATTATCCACCAAGTCAAGCCCCACCTGAAGTTGAGGTCAAGGTTGAACCCCAAGAGATAACACAACCTGGACCTAGTACTGTACCACAACCAACCTCATCTTCTGATCCACGGTAGGGTCCTGATCCCCCTTCTTCTAAACCAGCGAGGAAAGAGGACCCAACTGAGAAATATACACAAGAACATCCTGATGCTGAAGGCTAGTCTTCTAAGTTAAAGTCTTTAAAGAGGAGGAAAAGGATGGCCATGAAGAGTTCACTAAAAAGAAGAAGTGGAAGTCCAAGGCTTCCACCTCTACACCTCAGGATGAGTAAGAGCATCCTGAGGTAGCTCAAGAAGAGGCTGCTCAACAAAGTCCAACACAAGGAGGTCAAGATGTCTATTTCTAGCAAGACATGCTTGATATTCCTCTGCATGATCTCTATAACATGAGAAAGTACTATGAAAGTATGAGGATCCTGACCAAATGATGAAGAAAGGAATGGTCTTGGTCCTAATGAGGACTGTCAATATCTGAGTAACCTTCTCTACTCATCTGTAAATTTAAGGCATATAAGGTCAATACATAGATATAGATTTTGGTAGCATCAACCTAGGGGGAGTTTGTAAGGTTTATACTTAAAGGCTGATACAACCAAAGAAGCAAAGAGGTTTCAGCATGCATGCATGAAGTGCAGATTAGAATTACTTCGGAAGATTTACATAACTCAGTGAAAATATTCTAAGTGTAAAATCTTCCAAAGCCAAAGACCAACTCTTTCGAAACCAAAGATGAAGTCTTCCGAAGCTTCAATAACAAAGTCTTCCGAAGCCAAAAGACGAAGACTGATTTCTTCCTAAGACAGAGAAGACATGCTTTCTCTGATCATCTTTTGACAAAAGCTGACCAATTTTCCGCTGCCACTCTGAAGACTCGCCAATTTATACAAGTTGGTGAAAAGGTCCATGCTTTTGTAAACTGTAGATTATGGTCGGTGGTCTGTAACTTTCTACTTTGTACCTTTTACCCTTTTTGTAATATGCCTTTTGACTATACATTGATCTTGTTGTTTAGATTAGTGTTTCCACCTGGCTTTTAAAGTATAGCCGGCTGTAGGATATAGTATAAAGTATCTCAAGTTCTTGTATTTATCTTTACGTTTTGTAACACTTGTAATAGAACTTAAGAGCAATATACAACATTCTTGAAAACCATAATTATCTTGTTTTTGTTCTTTGTTCTGTCTCATTACTTACTTGTGTTCATAGTATCATTTACTTAAACATGGTTCTCTATTTGATTTGTTAAGTGTTGTAATACTATCCTCATTGTGAGACTGATTGTATTGGCCATCGATTAAACGGTCCTGCAAACCCGAATGAATAGACTTCATTGTTAAGAAAACTCAAATGAATTTCTCAAGAAAAATAATGAAGTAGATCCACATACTATGGAAGAAGAACATACAAGAGATGGTAGTCTAGAATACCAGTACCCGATATCTCCTAGTTCATCAAGTTCTCCTTTCACTCCAACTTACACCTATGAACCTGATTTAGTAGAGACTGGTAGTCTAGAATACTAAGACCCGTTACTTGTGTCGCTATAAACATGTTTTTAAATGTTACAGGGGTTAAAGGTTTAATAAACAAATAAATTGACAATTTGTATTTGCCTCTAAGGAATTGAAATTTTCAACCAAACAAAATATGTTTCTAACATCATTTACAATCTATGTATGATTTTTATTTTAATAAGATATGAGCTCGCATGCTGCATATCCCATGAAAAACTCGCCTACAATGCAAAGATTCGTTTGCAAAAGTTCTGGTGTATTCGATAAATAAGATGATGAAGATAACAAATATAGTAAAATAAAAAATGTGTTACTTTATAAAATTATGTTTGATATTAAAAATAATTTTTTTAGATTTTAAAACTGTTAGGAATATTGGAAAATGGATTTTTATGTTGTTTAAAGTTGTAACTTATATAATAAAAAATAAAATAAATTGTCCTAACCGGTTGAACAGATTCCAACCCTTCTCAGTTCGACTTGGGTATGGTTCCACTTTCACCCCAACGAAAATCAGTTCTGGCTCCACTCAAAACCTGCTTCCGGAAAAGGTTCGTGTTTCGTTTCATGGTAAAGAAGCGAACCATATCAGCAAATGCATATGACTTTTAGTTAAGCAAAAATACCTTTTCCTTCATAATGTAAACTCTTTCTTCAAGTTTTAAACGTGTTGTACCTTTTTTGTACCTTAATACTATACACTTTTAGGTTAGTTAGAAAATCATGATTAGTAGTTTGTTTTATTCTAGAAATATGATTATGTGCATGCTTTATTTTAGAAAGCCACCAAACGTTGGTCAACTTTACTTTTTTAAAAATAGAAAGTCAACGAAGGTGGCAAATTTGTCTTTTTCACCCTTAGAAGTTTATAGTTTTGCCAACCCACATGTGAACATTGGAAAGTTGAAAGTATAACTCCTTACGCAATATACAACCTAACTCTATTTATACCCCATATTCTTCGTGTTGTTCAATGTACAATCAAGAATGGCAACAGGCTGCAAAGGTAATAGATCCATTCATGCTATTTTAATTTCTTAAGTTATTCATATGATATGAACTAACGCGTGTTTAAACTATTAATACAGGAAAGAGTTCATGGCCGGAGCTTGTAGGGGCAACCGGAGAAGTTGCGGCGACAACAATTGAGGAAGAGAATCCACACGTCAATGCTATTGTGTTATTGGATGGAACTCCCACCACTAGGGACTTAAGGTGTGACCGTGTGTGGGTGTGGGTCAACTCTAAGGGAGTGGTGATTCGAACGCCTATCATTACATGATTGAGCTAATTAAAGGCTACTAATTAAGTGTGATTTTTCATATCAAAATTCTATAAATAAATAAATGATGTGTACTTGTTATATAATACACCACTACTGTTGTTTACGTTTTATCAGGTAAGAAATGTATGATGTATGAATGCTACAATAAACAAAATGTGTACCATATGAGTATATCGTATCTATCATTCAATTATGCAATAATTTGGTTGTTACGTGTTTTGTTTCTAATATTGAATATAAACTAGTACTAAGCTTCTCACGTTGCAGCGGGGGGTGAAAGCTATATCAAGTATCACCAATGACACACCACCGTCAGTGACCACCAACACCGAAAAATGTCGTATTAAAAAATAAATGAAAAATAAAAAAATAAAACCGAATGAAAAATAGACATCAGAAGATTGAAACACACAGGCAAAACGTAAAAATGTAAAGCAATAACTAAATCGATCTAGAGCCAACGCCTTGCGATTAGACCTTTAAACGGCAAATAAGCGTAAAAACGTTAAACCACACACACACGTTGCGGCATGTTAACTCGCAAAATATAGACCGAAACGTAAAACGAAAAATTTTTAAAATTTGAAAACTATAGGGGAACATGAAAGTCAAAAAATGTTGGAGCTAAATTGTCAATGATGTGAAAGTATTGGATTAGATTAAAAAAACAAAAAAGGTGTGTACAATTTACCATGCATATAGTACGACCCATGTTGTATAAACAAGTTGGTAATTAGTATATATGTAATTAAAGTAATATCTTTCAAACTAGATAAGTTCGAATGACTAAAGCTTAAAATTATCAGAAGTCATATATCTTTTGAGTTTGTAGATAAAGAATAAAATTATATTAGTTGGGGACTAGGCGAGTTTTTCGTTGGTGGTTTTTGTTAAGTATTCGTCAAAACTATAGTGTATGTGATCTTCATCATAGGCGAGTTTTTCGTCAGATAGACTAGAATTATTGTTTCTAGTATTATTTTGTCTACTTGAGTTGTTTGGTTTTGCATGTATACGGTCCATCATGTGTATGTGATCTTTTAAGCAAATGCAACATATCTACCACACCCGGAGCGAGTCTTGTTCTCCGTACCAATAAAAACCTACCACGTAGAGAAACACAACATAAGCATCCTAGAAGCTTGAACGATTAGCAAAACATATACCATAGCGGATAGAATCGAAATATAAAATTTCTTGCATTATACATCCCAAGCTAGGTTGTTGGGATGTTACTCATTTAAAATTTAGGCGTCTCATCTCTCATGGTATTAAACATATTAAGTTCAAGGTCCCCGTTCAAGCTACGACCACTTGATACCGATGTCATTAACTTGTGTATGTTTGTGTTGGGCCGTATCTTATTATGTTTTATATCACATTGATTGAAAATTATGCTAAAATAAACGTTTTGCGTCGATTGAATATTATGGTGAAATGTACGTTTTGTGTCGATCGGAAATTGTGGCTCGTCTTCATGCAAACACACATCTAAATTTATTTCCTCAATAATGGTTTTCGCCTGGTAACATTTATAAATGTTTAAAGAAAAAATGGGTGATAATGGTTTAAAATATTTTTGAAAAATTTCATTCATTGATGACAAAATTTCTAAGCTCCGCTAGCTAAGATTTAATTAGCCTACCGGTCCCTGGCTAGATAAGGACCCTTTGTTAGCTAATCATATTTTACCACACATCGTCATTCCCTGGCTAGATAACATCATTGTCACACCATCACATTGCCATATACACCATACACCTTTATTCATTCATCACCAACACAAACACGACTCATCATTTTCTCTGGTAACCACCTCCGTCATTAGTCTCTCATCTCATCTATTGTCGTACTCACCACAAACTATTTTGATATCTAAGTTTTATTAAGCATACATATATTTTGTTTTATATTGATTTGTAATATAAGGTGTTAGATAACATATAATATAAGGAATACACTCACACAGATTTAAGAAACATGTTGTGAATGTTGTTACAGAGTCTTTGGTTTCAAGTCTCAATCTGTGAGTGTTTGAACTTTCATAAATCTAGAATTGTGGTTTATCACACGTGTTAATTATGTGTCTATGTGTTTGTGTGTTTATGTTATGACTTATGAGTGTTTTTTTTAACAATAAATGTACAACTATGCTTTGGAGGATATGTGTTATCTTAATCGTCATCATCTATCCGTTTTTCGGTCGGGTCCGCACCCCAACCACTTTAGGAGGAAACCCTTAACTATAAAAATCTCTTGGCTAAACTCTTAACATTTTTTTAACATTTTTTGCTTAGAGTGAGACTTGATAACAAAAGCTTCATATATTTACATCTTTTTGGTACATCACTTTAACCATTTGGGTTAAGAATCAATATTGTGTGTTCTCATACTTGTTTTCCTTGTGTGTAGACACGCTTTGGGTTGAGTTTAGTGGCAAATAGAGATCACGTGGACGACCAATGAGTTCTAGATCAAATGGTTTAGGAGGAGGCATCCCATGACTTTTTAAAGTGGAGATCATGGGTTGGAGTCTCACTAGGAGCAATACGCTCCAAGTGGGCCAAGAGTTTTACCATAGTGGGCCTTTGGGTGGTGGGTTTCCCTTGGAATGGTGGGCGAGCCTGGTCATCAGCGCTGTCTGTGTTCGCGGGCGTGGGTGACCTTTCGCCATGGGTTTACCCGGGTGACCGGGCGTTAAAAAAAAAAAAAAAGAGATCACGTGGACGGTGGCCAATGATGTCCCTCAACATTCAAGATGTAGCATTTAAGATATTTAAAAGTGATTTGGTCGGTTGTCATAATTAAAAACGTTATAAATGTACAATTAAACTTGTATATAACTGCATTAAAATTGAAATTGTTCTTCTTATCAATCTACTTGTGCGACCATTCACATTTAAAAATCAAATTACATTATAAATATAATACAAAGAGAAAATTACAAAAATAATCCCTGTGGTTTGATCATATTACAAGTTTGGTCCCCAGATTTTAAAATTACAAATTTAGTCCAAACATTTGAAAGTTTGTTGCAAATTTATTCCCCACCGTTAGTGTCCGTTAGTTTTTAACGATCTGGGGACTAAATATGCAATATAGTCAAACCATAGGGACTAATTGTGCAATTTTCTCATAAAATTAAAAAAACTAAAAAAATCATATAAAAATTAAAAAATTAAATTTTAAAAGATTCAAATAAATGTTAATACAGAAATTAATAATTGTTAAAAAATAGAATAAAGGTTAAAAAATCAAACCAAATTTAAAAAGTAAATAAAAGTAACAATAAAATACATATAAAAATAGAAAAGAAGAAAATGAGAAGTATGCTTAATTTTTTTTATAATTATTTTTGATGAAATTCATATGTCATGTTTAAATCGAAGAATACAAAAACCTTGTGAAAGTATAAATCCAAAAAATGAAAAATGAAATCAAACCGTTTTTTTTATTTTTTTAAACTTTAATATGATTTTTTCAATGTTTATTTGAATTTTATAAATACTTCTCGCTTTCTCTTTTTACATACGTTTTATTTTTACTTATATAGTTTTAAATTTATTTGATTTTTAGCCTTTATTTTATTTTTTAAAAATTGTTGAAATTTATTACTGATGTTTATTTGAATTTCTTATGTTTTATTTGAATTTCTTTAAATTTTATTTGATTTACAATTTTTTTTAGTTTTTTGAGCAAATTGCACAATTAATCCTTATGGTTTGATCATATTGCATATTTAGTCCCCAGATCGTTAAAAACTAACGGACACTAACGGTGGGGACTAAATTTGCAACAAACTTCCAAATGATTGGACTAAATTTGCAATTTTTAAAGTCTAGAGACCAAACTTGTAATATGATCAAACCATAGGGACTATTTTTGTAATTTTCCCTAATACAAATTTTGATTATATATATCTAATCTAAAACAAAATATGAATATACCTTTTGTTTGCTATATATAGAGATTGGGGTATTCACTAATTAGTAAACAAGATTTTATAAGAAAAAAAATTGAAATCTGGTGCGACTAGTCTAATTTTAATGAAAATAGTTTAAACAGGTTTAGCTAGATGGGTTAGGCATCTAGCCCTGGTCCAACGATAGGTGAACATTATGTATGGCAAGCAGTGTTGTGTCTTAAAACTACTTAAATTGATCGTGTAGTGATAAAAGTTAAAGACTATTTAAACGCCATTGATCTTTAAAACTAGTTAGTAGTTTAGATGGGCCCAAAAGAGAGTATTGATTTTAAAAGAAAGGATGAAATATAGAGGAAAGATGTTGATATGAGCCACTTGGTTTAGCAATGTTTTTGCGACCGGTTCGACCGGGGATCGGCCCCCTAGCTAGTCCGGTTCGTTATGATTCGGTTTTAGGTGGTCGAACCGGGAAACCGGATCGGTTCGGATCGGTTTTTGTTTTTATTTGTTTTTTTATTTTAATGGATAAAAACGGGGTGTTGAACCATAAATTAGTATGTTGGATATACAAATATAGTAAAATGTTATATATAACTATAAAATACATATATAAATCATATATAAATTACTTATATTTAATTACATATATAAATATAATTAAATCCGGTCCAACCGGTCCGACCATCAAACTAGCAAGGCGTCCGGTTCGATGTCCGATCCGGTTCTAAAAACATCATGGTTTAAAACCATAGTGTTAAGAGTAAAGAAATTATTTAAAAGATAGTAGAGTTCTAATCCATGCTCAAGGCAAATTAGAAGGTGTATTTTAAGGGTAAGAGTAAATAAACGTATTAGTTATCATTTTATATATAAAAATTAATAATTCTTAAGGTTAAAAGAAATCAAGTAAAGTTGAACCTTATGGTCAAAATGTTAGGTATGCAATAATAACAATACGGAAACTAGAAGTAAGAGTTTGATATCCTTAAGTGACCTAAAAGTCTCAATATTATAAAGACCTCATAATTCATTCATTTTATTTTAAGCACCTTGTTTCATACACCACCGGTTCAGCATTTTACACCATCGCTTGTAAACGGTCATTTGTTAACAAATAAACGGTAGTATGTCAAGAAGTAAACGGTCGTTTGCATGGTGGTAAACGGCAGTTTACAGCTCTGTAAACGGCCATTTACAGAGAAATAAACTGCAGTTTATTGATTAATAAACGGTCGTTTACTATTTTTTATTATTTTTTTCTAATTATATTATATTTAATATATTATTGTTAAGTTTTTATTCGATTTTTAATATTTTTATAAATTTTAAATTATAGTAATTATAAATTGAATATAAGTATTGGATGAAAATAAGTTAATACATGTACGAAAAAAAATTTATATACCTGTATTAACATTTTATTTGTAATTATATTAATCTTTTGTATGTTTTTATTTGTAACGTTTTTAGTCTATTTTAATATTTTTATTATACTAAGTATTTATATATTTATAAATTTAATTATACTAAATTATATAATGTATATATTATTAAGTTTATATATTAATAAGTTTTTATGTACAATAAAACTTATATAGTTTGAAATTTTTGAACTTTATAAAAGGAATATATTGTTAGTAACTTTAAGATTTTTATTAATTTTTTATAATTATAGTTATATTATATTAAATTTATATATACCTGATTTTTTCATATGATGTTTATAATTGTTATAATTTTTAAAGTTTAGAAATAACAATAAAACTTATATAGTTTATAAATTTTGAACTTTATAAAATTAATAATTACAAATGATACTAATCTAATCTATATTAAAATGAGTAACAGATTTATTTTGAAGTATATATTGACTATATCTTTGAAGTCTCTCCTCGTATATTCTTTCCCATGCAGCCGCACTATTACTTTTGTGAAAATTCCATAACTTTTTTTTATGAAAGGCAATGGATATTCACCCTCTAAACGCACAGAGACGTAGTGGCAACCATACACATGTGCAATAGTAATGAATTGATGGTACATGAGTTCATCCGGACCTGTCCATAACGGAAAATAAGTTGCGCTTTCAGTGGGAGATAAGCATTGAAGAATGACATTAAATCTGTTTGCGATCAATAATCCTGTGTAAGGCATTATCATCCAGTGTTGATCAGGAGCTGGACCCGGATGTAGCCACGATAAACTACGTTCTGTCTCGTCATATGAGCTGGAGAAAAGAATTCTGTACAAATTAGAATTGTTATGTAACTCGTTTAAAAGCTCATATCTCATGTTCAACCAATATTCTTCACCGAATCCTAAGGAAAAGGAATCTGCAATAAACCCACAGTTACCATCACTATTTACGTTCTCTATGTGTGTTATATATGGATGGAATAGTTTTGGAATCTGTGTTAGTAAAGGATGGTGATATAAAGAAGATTGAGTTGTGTTATGTACGTTTGAACTATGTTTCAGGGGGCTCGTCCCCATAAAATCATAACTAACAAAATCATCTGTCGTGTAGGTATGACCTCGGGTAGGTTGAGAAGGTGAAGGATCTGGTTTGTTTTGTTTTTGAGATTTGAGTGTTGGCCTTCCACGAGTATTTTTTTGTATTGTAGGCTCGTTAAGATTTATGCTGATAGGATCCCTTATGCTTTTTATTCTTTCTAACCAATTCTTTTTCACCGTGGGATTTTTTTGTTTCTAGTAAGCATCTTTGAACCTCTCAAGTTCGTCATCACATTGAATATCTTCTTCATCTTCGTTTAACGATGTTGGTGAAAAGTCAAGTCTCCTCCAAAATATATCTATTGAATGTAGTGGAATAGGTTTGCCTGCTTTTAATTATACAGTGCGATTTCACAAGACATGGTAAACCGCAACTAGTACGAATATGACAGCCACAACTTTGTGATTGGTCTTGAATTTCATTAACTCGTGTCAGCTCTCCAACTAATATATCCAGAGCTTCATGAGAAACATTTGATAACAAAGAAATAAATAAATTATGTTTATGTTGATGTTTTATTTTAATTCGGCTTTCCTCGAAACTTGCCTTATTTGTGTTTCCTGTAAACGTATTATGTTATTTAAAATTCCTATAAATTTATCTAAATTTGACTTGTCAGAAATTCAAATGTTTTTTTAACAGAGCATGTTAGCTTTCTACTCTGTTTGTTGTTCGTTCTCCAAAATTTAGATGTTGATCAATCCATGCAGATACGAACATCTCTTTGTAATTTTGCAACTAGTTAACATCCAAATAATTAAACACAACTGCAAAGTTAAATGAAATATGTTAGTTTCAATTTCATTAATATAAAAATAATAAATTGAATAGATCAGAAAAATACTTCGATGCTTGCTCATCAACTTTGTTTGTAATCGTGTTCGATTTTCATAGTAGGCCTCAATGGTTGGAGATTGAAGCAGAAATCTCCAGTAGTACATAAATTTATCCCACTCAGTCTGAGACTTGAAAGATGGTCTGCAATGCTTTCTGATATTCTCCTATATATGATATCTACAAAGCAACCGGGTTGCTTTTGGAAAAATTACTTGGCATGCATCCATTAATGCCAACTCTCTATCGGTGACTATGACACACGGTACCATATAGCCATCTAATGTTTTTCTCAGACAATTTAAAGCCCACTTGAAATTATCTTTTTTCTCATTTCATATGAACGCAAAAGCAATACAAAATGTCTTATTTGTTGAAGTTAAGCCAACAATTTGAAGAAAAAGGAGGCGATACCTGTTCGTCTTGTACGTGCAATCTAAAATAATCACATGCGGAAACGCACGCCATTTTTTTTTTGATGAAGTGGGTTGACAAAAAACAAATCATTTAGTTGATTTGATTCGTCATCAGTAGTAAAATCATAGATGTATCCGCCCATCTACAAGGAATGAAGAAGTGCTTGCATTGGGGTGGTTCCAACTTTATCCATCTTTCGTATCTTTGTGCGTGCATCATACACGGTTTCAATTGTGGATACATTTTTATCATTATTTTCTTTTAAAGCCGTAAGAATATCACGTGGCTGCATATTCTTTCTTGTAAGATCTTCCACCAATGCATATTCTTCTTTAGACAATCTTTTTGCATAAGCATGACCCTCCAAAAATTTAGAAGGTTCATGGTTATGTTCGTCACAAACAACATGTATTTTCCAACCTCCATCTTCTTCATGATATTTTGCTATAAGGAAATGGACAACCTGTCTTCTTTGTCCCTGAATGTGTGGTTGAATCTGATGTTAACTTGTATACACCACCACGATCGCACATAAGAAATGCCTTGTTGACGAATCCGTATACAGTCTTCTTCGTTCGTTGTGTGATAATAACATATCCAAGGGCGTGTGCAGTGTTTTGCACCCAATCCATTAACTCCTCTCTTGTTTGATACACCCAATCATTATAAAATTGAGACATTATTGACTTGAATTACGATTGTGTGTGAATAAATGAATTTGAATACTTGTGAATTGTGAATTATGAATTGTGTAAACGGAATTTATAAGCATCTTAAATTATTATCAAATTCTTGCATATTTCCCAATAAATTCTGTAAACGATTATTGATTTTATCTGGCACATTTCCCAATAATTATTATACAATAAATAAATTCTTTATTACAATAAGTAAAACATAAATAAAATTATATACAAATAAAAACTAAATCATAATTTATTAAACTAAAAAATTACATTACTTTTCCAAAACAAATAAAATTACATTTTATTGATACGGATCATCAGGAGGGTCTTGATATGGAGGTATCCACATTTGATTATTATGTTTAAACCTCCACCTAACTTGTGGATAATCTGCGATCATGTCCATCCGTATAACATGTTCACGATCAACAAATCCGGACATAAGTACCGGCCCGTTTAAACTTGCCACGTTCTCAGGAGTGAGAATATGTAAAGACTCGGCAAGTCGAGTAACATATGTACCACCACAAATATGCCCGCTTTTCTTTGTACCCGTAGAAGAAGTAAAATAATCAGCAAGCATATATGCCAGATTACAAGGCCTCCTTTTAATCAAACAAAATAAAAAGAACAAATCCTTTTTAGTCACCCCACCACTAGTCATCCTACGTCCAGCTATAGTATGACCAATAACGCGATGAAGATATCTATACAACGGATCGTTCATTCTTGTAGCTTTTGTTTTATTGTTAGGTATATATTGGCCATCACCAATTTCTTGCCAAAATATTTCATCATTATAATCTTCTGGAAATTGCGTAAGACCGTTCAAAAAATTAGATTGATGGGTCTCTTGAACTGTATATAAACCCATCAAAACACCAAACTGGGCCACTGAAAAATTACGTGGCACCCCCCCCCCCGGAGAACAAAACTGATAGCACCGGTATCACTGTTAAAAAAATATAATTTCAATTAAATGTAGACACGAAATTATATATAATCCAACTAAATTGGTATACCTATAGTTATGATTGTTCGAGTCGAAATTAAACGTAGAGAAAAACTCCAAACAAAGCTCCTTATATTGCGGGCCACTAATTGCAAAAAATCTTCTCCACGGCTCGTTCATCATGTTACGAGCACGAGTAAATTCACCCACGTCTCGTAACAAGCTCCAAGATATCGAACGTGAAGCCTCAAATTCTTTATCTAAAAGTTTTTGAAGCCTTTTATATTCATCTGATCCTTGACGAAACTGAAGCCACGGATGATTCGAAGCACGAACCGACGCTGTATCTTGACGTGAACTTGAAGCCATTACCTAAAATAATTACAATCAGTAACAAAATAAAATATATACTAAACTAAATTTTATAATAATAGTAATAAACTAATTTATTTTAAAAATAAATAATGAAATGGTGAATATGTTGATAAATGTAGATTTTGTGGATAGAATTAAGAAGATGAGGAAGATGGTGAAGGAATGGATAGAGGTATGGAGGTGAAGAAAAGGTGAAGAAGATGAGCTTTTAAATTGAAGGAATGGTTCGGATGAGTGGATATAAATCGAGTTTTGAATTGTCAAATCAATAAAAAAGTAAACGACCGTTTACTTTAAAGAAAACGACCGTTTACAGTAAAGCAAACGACCGTTTGCATGTGATTAAACGACCGTTTGCAGCGATGATAAACGACCGTTTGCAGCTTTATAAACGACCGTTTGCAGCTTAGAAAACGACCGTTTACAACGAATTGTCAAATCAGGTGGTGTATGAAACACAACACCCTTTTATTTTCGCTAGCTTGTATGGTGTCACCAGGGTGATTTGATTGTTTAAAATAAAAGTAAGCAATCATTTAACACTTTCATATGTTAGGGCCCCTCAATTTTCTTGATTATACCCTTGATTGTACATACTTTTTCGATTATTTGAATATGATTGTGCAAAATCTTTGTTTTGTCAATATATGGTAAATTGTTATGATTTTTTTATATTTCACAAATCTAAATAGTTTATTCGAGGTCTTCGCCTATGTTGATAAGGAGAGCTATAATCAATATATTTGAAATATTTTTTCTTCACTAGCACTTACTCCAACTCGAATAAGTGTGATTGTGTTTATTTTAGAAATCATCTACTATAAGTAGGTTTTTATCATATGGTCAAGTTCATTTGTTAACCTTTGTTTATTACGATAACCCGTTAACTTTAATGTAACGAATACTTACACCATAATTATAAAATGTAACTAGCATTTATACCACGTTACACACTTGATGTAGCGATTCCCCCCTGCCCATTAATCATTTTAATATTTTTAATTTGAGTATAGTATTGTTATATTTAGAAAAACACTCGTTGTATATTACTAGTTTTATCATGATAACTTCAAGTATAATTAAGCAAAAATACCTTTCCTTATCAAGAATGTAAATTCTTTCTTGAAGTTTTAAACGTGTTGCACCTTTTTTGTACCTTGATCATTATACACTATTAAGTTCAGTTAAAATTCATGATTAGTAGTTTGTTTTATCTTAGAAATATGATTATGTGCATACTCATAAATAGAAAGTCAACAAAGGTGGCAAATTTGTCCTTTTTTTCACTTCGAAGTTTATAATTTTGCCAACCCACATGTGAACATTTGAAAAAGCTCAAAGTTGAAAATATAACTCGTTACGCAATGTACAACCTACACTCTATTTATACCCCATATTCTCCATGTTGTTCAATGCACAATCAAGAATGGCAACAGGCTGCAAAGGTAATTAAGTTACTCTCTTCTAATTTCTTTAAGTTATTCATATGATTTGTGCTAACACGTGTTTGAGCTATTAATATAGGAAAGAGTTCATGGCCCGAGCTTGTAGGGGCAACTGGAGAAGTGGCGGCTGCTACTATTGAGAAAGAGAATCCACATGTCAATGCTATCGTGTTATTAGATGGAACTCCCACCACTAGGGACTTCAGGTGTGACCGTGTGTGGGTGTGGGTGAACTCTAAGGGAGTGGTGATTCGAACACCTATCATTACTTGATTGAGCTAAAGGCCTCTGATTAAGTGTGATTCGTAATATCAAAACTTTATAAATAAATAAATGACGTGTACTTGTTATATGTTACGCGACTACTGTTGTTTATGCTTTGTCGGGTAAGAAGTTTGTAATGTATGAATGTTTTAATAAACAAATCTATCATTTGTGTAATAATTCGGTTGTTTTATATTTTGTTTTTGGATGCTCGGAGTTAAGGGACTATTTGTGCATTACGTGAAATATTAAAAAGACAAAAAATATCTAATTATATATCTATGACCTCCACCAAATTTTCACCACCACCAAACTCGACCCCATCCAACCATCGTCAACGGACGCCATCTAACCACCACTGTCAACGTCACTGTTGTTAATCTTAATCTATCGCACGACCTCAATTCAGCCTATAATACCTAATCACCATACATAAACCCAAACCATTCAGGACCTATAATACCGGACCCAACCACATCAACCACCATCTCCTTTTTATCACAACCATTGACCCCTACCCTTCACGCAAGCAATAACACCTGTTGTCAAACCACTAACTTGCTTTAGCCTACCCTATCAATACATGTAACATTTGACCTGATTCAATTGTAAACTAGAGCCCATTGAGGCATTCATGTAATAAACTTTTTTATTTAATCATTTTGTTCAATTACAATGTTTAACAACTTTAACTGTCATTTATTCCAGTTATAAAAATTTTATGATTAATAAAATAAGTTTTATAAATTTTAGTCACTAAAATATTAGATTTTATTAATTTAACTCAAAGAAAGTAATTTATTTAAAAAAGTTTATAAATATTTATAAATCAACAATTTGATTTTTTTATTAAATTGAGGTTTATACAAAATATATAACTTTAGGGTTGATTTTGTAAAATTTAAAAACTTTAATTAAAGCAATTTAGCATAAAATATTAACTAACTCAAAGTTTAGGGGCCAAAGTATAATTTTAATTTTAAAACCCAATTATTCCCACCAATCCCGTATTTCTGGCCAAACTCCAGCAAGGACTCCGGCGAGGTCAAAATCATCCAAATCCGTTCAAATCAACCGCATTAAACCGTTTCTTCGCTTCGTGAGTATGTTTCGAATCCAAGACCGTTTACAATTCGAATCCAATCATTGCTAACGTTGTGCAACTCTAAACCGAAGTACCAAGTTTAAATCAAAATTGGTTTCAATCCAATTACATGGAATTGACCAAATCAATTAACTTGAAACGTAGCTAAGACCATTACAATCATAACCTTGGATTCAATTAAACTTTTAATTGAATAAGCATTTATCCAATTCAAATCGAAACACCCAAATCAAACCATTAGGTTGTTCAATTCGATATAACTAAAATTGATATTGCATTAATGAGGGTAAATATATTATTTGAACCCTTTTAAAGCTCTCTGAACACTCAATTCCATTCTTAACACATAGACACACACATACACTTAGTATTAGTCCTTGTCTTCATATCTAACCTGCAACATTAGTGATCATTGTCTTCTAGATATTCTTTACTAAATTTTTTAGAGGGGGATTAATCCCCATCATCCTTAGAAGCTTTACATAGCTTGGAGTTGATCATATCATCATCATTATCACGAATCTAGTTTCATCATAATCGTTTTATTCTTTTTTCTATTTATCATCAATTGGAGATCGAACCAGGTAATTACACACATCATTATATTCGTAATTATACGTATATCAAAAGCCCTAAACTAGATTTGATTATCATATTTAATTATATGTTTAATTTGATTGATTTGAATGTAGGATTCTTATGCTTTGGGAAATTCTATAAATACTATTTTTATACTTTATACCTTGGGTTTAAAATAGATTTTGGGCTATGGCCCACATATACATCAGAGTCCCGGGTTCATCCCTGGGAAGCCATATTTTCATTTTTAATCCATTTTTAATTATTTAAACAACTTTAGAATATACTATTATATTATTATATTAAAATATAAATTACTTTGTTAATTAATATTATAACAAATATTATTAATTAATTTCTGAAATTTTCAAAAATCATAATTACAAATTATTTATTTTAAAAGTTAAAATTTTATATAAATATCAGTAAAAAAGATTATAAACTTATTTATAATCCTATATTTATAAAAATCTTTATATATAATACTTCACATTGTTTTAAATTAAAATCTATTATAAATATAATTTATTTAAATAATTAATTATTAAATTAATTATTTTGACTAGGTTTCACACTTTAATATTCAAATTCTATTTACTAAACTATTATAAATTATACATTTTAATTGTATTATTCAAATAGAAGTTAATTGTTATATCACATTTATTATTAATCATTATTTTAAATTTAAATCTTATTATTAAGTCAATCTGTTCTATTTTATTTAAACAAGTTATCTATCAAAGATTATTATACTATTTTAAATCCCTTACTATACCCCAAATCTCTATTTAAAACCCTAGTTCTCAAATTAATCTTAAAACTTTAAAAATGTTAATATTCTAATATAAGACACCATTGCTTAGAAGCGTGAGAAAATCTTGGTGGTTATTCTAGCATTTCATTATTTCAATCACTTGTAATTAACAAGTGAGTATTCATATAATCTTTTTCTTATGTTATATAATTTGGGGAAAATCACGTAAATTTGTTCAATCAAGTGTTTATTGTTGATCAATTTTATTCAAATTCAATTCAATTCATGTTATGTTATTACTTGCAATGTGTGTTTATGGTTAGATAAATATTTTCCTAACACAATTATTAATTTATTCAAACCATAAGAACAATGATAGATCTATTAGCTTGACAAACTCACCCTATTTGATTATTCGATAGTGCTTGAAATTAGATTATACTTGTGCTTTATTCAATGCTTAAAATACCATATGCTATGAACAATCAATTCATCTTCATCCAACCCATGATACCACTATCGGTCGGTGTGTGACAATACAGACATCGATTCTTACCGACAACTAATCGCCTAACCCCAACCTCATATTTGTGGATGGCAGTGATGAAATTAATCTATAACCTAATGAATATTCATATGTATATATATATATATATATATATATATATATATATATATATATATATATATATATATATATATATATATATATATATATATATATATATATATATATATATATATACATATATATACATATATATACATATATATACATATATATATATATAGGGTTAGGATCTTTTCAGAACTTTTAAAGATCGTGAGAACCGTAAGAACTAATCTCAACCATTGATGTTAATATATTTATTAATTAATATATTATTTTATAAAGGGTATAAATGTAATTTAATGTATTGATTGTTATAACTCTCTATAATTATCTCATTCGTAATAGGAAGTTTCATTATTTCTATTTTTAAATTAATTTAATTTTCCATACATCAATATACACAAAATTCAAATTAATTAAAATCATTGATTTCTACGAATGTCGTCACATTTTAAAGTGTTGTGTAATCAATTGAAATTTATTAATTTAAAGTATAAAAATTATAATCTTGATATATTTTTATTTCGATCAAACACCAATCAAGATCCAAAAAAGGTATTGCTCAAATAAGATTGAAAGTTTGTTCATATTTTTTCTTGTTTTCATCTTAAACATAATATGTAACAAATATTTTCTATTTTTTATTGTAAATTTTTATACTCGTAAAAAATTTACATATTTGGTAATATGTAATTCGTTATTCTTTTTACAAAGGATAATCTTGATTTAAATGTTTGAGATGACTTTATTTCAACAACCTTAATTGTTCTTGATTACATGCTAGAAATTTATTTTTTAGATAACAAAATATTTATATACACGTAAATCCTTAAACGGACCATCTATTTACATATACGTAAATGTTTTAAATTTGTGTAAACCAACTTGTTACATATACATATGAATATAAAAGTACATGTCTTGCGTTGTTTTCTTTTTACATGTACGTCAAAGTGATGGTTTACGTATGTGTAAATCGACTATTTGTATATACATATGCCCTCTACCTCTATATCTTGAGTTGCTTCCTTTTACATCTATTTTTTTCTTATTCTTATAAAAAATATACAAAAGAACGCAAATTATACTTAACTTTTTTACTTGTATGTAAATGTAAAATTTACATTTATTTAAAAGCCCAAACATACATCAAGATCAAAATAATAATAACATAATTTATAATGATTCGAAGTACATAGTATCAAATTTAAAAGATGTTAAAAGGATTAGATCCAACTCCTATTTATGGTTAACACAATTTTGGGTAACAAAAATTAATTTTAGGAATGTTAAGTTTAAATATTGAGATTCCTTCACTCATTTGCGTGAATTAATAACCATTTTTGTCTATTTACTAAATTACCCTTTTGCCATAAATAAAAACTTTAAAATTAACATTAAGTTACATTATCTATCCTATTTAATAACAACCATTGATCAACTAAATCAATGGTTAAAATTAGTTCTGCGAGTTCTTATTTTAAGATGAGTTTTGTAAAGAACCTAACCCTATATATATATATATATATATATATATATATATATATATATATATATATATATATATATATATATATATATATATATATATATATATATATATATATATATATATATATATACTAGTGGGAATGTCCGCATGTTGCTACTAGTACATATGTTTTGTCTTATGTTATTTGGTTTATTTATCTGACTATCGTTAGTTTTTGGTATTTGAATATTTCTTGAAAATACGAGTGATCTTTAGAAGTAATTAATTTAGAAAGGTGCTTACACTGAATTATCTATACATATACTATACAATCAATTTTTGACATTTTGTACATAATCATGAACGTAAACCCACCTGTAACACTTACAGATCAAAAGGAAAAATAGATTTGTTGACGTGAATGTCTATGTAAATATTTATAGAATAATTTCGTATTTAGTAAAACAAATTTGTATTTGTTTGACTTACTTCTTAGGTAGTTCAAATTGAAAGGCTATAATGGTTAATAATTCAACATAAAAGTATATCAAATACAAAGGTTCCCTGTTTGTATGACATATTCTTGTTATGACAAAACTATTATTAGTGTTAGATAAAATAGAGTTTATCTACAATGAGAAACTATTAAAGGTGTTATTCCCGCACTCTTTGTTTTAAAAGCAGTATAATAATGCATAGAATCAGCAAATAAAAGAAATCACTACCTCATAGTTTTTTAGTAGTTAAACATAGGTGGCAATGGGTGGGACAAGCAGATTGGGTATGCAATCTAATACGGATTGAACACTCAAGCAATAAGACTATAAAGGAAGGCGATACACTTTTTATATGTATCATATCACAATCATTGGCTCATATCCATCCTTAAAGAAAGATTATAGGTGACACATTGGACGTTGATCGGGTGCTATTTATTTGGTGTTAAACATAGTCAATTTCGTGTTTTTATATATTTATAAATATAAAGCGAAGTTACTTTGAAACGTGTTTTTATTGCAGGTGTTTAAAGCTTAAAGATCATAATTTGAATGTTTTAACGTGTGGATGGAATATTAGTGGAAGTATGAAAGTTTTTGGAAGTGGAACCAAAGCCATTGGGAGTAAAAAGGCTAAAAACAATGTTACATTGCATAGAGCTCCACTACCAGCGCATAGTGCTCCACTACCAACACATAGTACTCTGACACTGACACATTATTCAGCGCATTGCAGAACACCCAGAAGACCCAACGCACTATGCTGCCCTACTTATGTGTGAAAATATATATTATTAATTTATTATATAAATGATTTTCACAAACGAGTTTTAAAAAAGAAATTCCTAACTAAAACTTCACACAAACGGCAAATGTATAGTAACACCCGGTTATTTGTTTATTTTGAAGCCGGCGAGTGAAGAAAAAAAATAAAGTCCAAAGTCGAGGGACCAAACTCGCCACTGAGAGAAAGTTGAGTGTGGTGGTATTTAAAGGGAGAAGGCAGCCATAACTCTCTCCCACACTCATTTTCAGCCAAACACAAGAGGAGAAGAGAGAAAGGGAGAAAAGAGAAAGAAAAGTTGGTTCGGGTTGGTTCGAGTGAGCAAAATGGTTGATGAGCGAGTCAAATCGAAGCTCTTCTCGTTGTGATCGTTTGTGTGAGTTCTAGGACCCAACTTTTACTTGTTTTCAAAGACTTTGGGGCTGGAAAGCATAGAAAACCCGTTTTTGTATGTGTGTGTGTTTGACCCATTTGGGTGTGGTTGTGTGTGATGCGTTTGGTGTTTGATTCTGGGCTTGTGTGTGCTTGTATGGTGTTGTGGTATGCATTCCTAAGGTTTAGGATGGTTTATTTAGGCTTAGAATGGGTTTGGATGAGCTTGGAGGCCGAAAATGGCAGATTGGGTTCAGGATGAACTCCTTTCTGCATCAGCTAGGGCTAGGCGACCGACTGGAGGCCACACGGCCGACTGAGGTGCGATTGAGGTTCATTCGCACGACTGAGGTTCATTCGCACGATTGAGGGTTCATTCGCACGACTAAGGTTTCAGTCGTACGATTAGGAGTCCATTCGCATGGGGCGTCATACGACTGAGGGTCCAGTCGCATAGGTGCTTAGTCGCATTAGTTCCAATCGCATGGGACTCATTCGTATTGAGTCCATTCGTATGAGGTCAGTCGCATATGTGCTCATTCGCATTAGTTCCATCCGCATGAGGTCCATACGCACGACTGGGTGTTCATTCGCATAGATGTTCATCCGCATGAGTCCAATCGCATGATGTTAAGTCGCCTGGAGGCCATACGACTGAAGGGTGTCCATACGCTCGAATAGGGCTGTTGCACCCAGGGAGAAGCTTAGTTCAACTTCTAACTTTCGGGGGAAAGTGCAGATGTGAGCATTGACGTAGAAGTTCCCGTAAGTTCATGTACGATGACTATAGAGGCCTTAGAGGTTATGTTGGGCATGACGATAATGTTGCATGTTTATGCATGATGTTATGTATGTATGATGTTGCCCTGTATGATGTTGATGACTGTGTATGCTATGTTCCTTTTTATGATGTATGTTTATCTTTCTTGTGGCTTTACTTGACATGTTAATGAGCAAAATGAAGTATTATGTAACGTAAAGTGAAAGATAAAGAAAAGAGGAACAGAAGTAAGAATGCATGCATTAATGAGTAATGTAAGTAAAGAAAGTCTTGTAAGCATGGTATGCACATCGGGGTCTTTCTTTGTGATTGACCATTTGTATAGAACTATTGTTGCATACCTTAGGTACTGTGACCACGAGGTGCGATGCACCGTTATAGAAGGTCTATGATAGGCCTAGGTCCAGAACCATGAACAGAAAGGTATTGCATATGGCAATGGTACACCTATACTCATACCTTAGGTACTGTGACCATGAGGTGCGGTGCATCGTTATAGAAGGTCTATGATAGGCCTAGGTCCAGAACCATGAACAGAAAGGTATTGCATAGTACACCTAAACTTTACCTTAGGTGTTGTGGCCATGAGGTGCGGTGCACCGTTATAGAAGGTCTATGATAGGCCTAGGTCCAGTATCATGAATAGAAGGGTAAGGTTTATGGTTGATGGAAAGGAAAAGTTGTAATGATAAAAGAATGTAAAAGTTAAAGTATGAATGAATGATGAAGATAATAATGATATTATCTGTGTATACGTATGATGTATGATCGCATGAGGAAATGAAAGGTTTTAATGAAAGTAAAGTATGTTTTATTATAAAACTAGAACTCACTCAGCAATGCTGACATTTTATGTGTTTCCAGTTGGCAGGTAATGATTGCTGAGGATGACACGGGCGGCTACTCGGCTCCTTTTTGGATGGCATTCTTTTGATTAATGTTTTTGCATTGTAATGCGAACAAACTGCGTTTTGTAATGAATGTTGTATTAACTTGCAAAAGCATTTACATGGAAGTGAAAGATTATTTTAATGTTCCGCTGCGATGTTTTATGAAATACGAATGTAAATATATGTTTTATGTGCGATGATGATCCAACTGTAAGCGTCCCGAGAACGGGGCCTTACATGTACCAGACGTGATATAGTAAAGTTTAGGTAAATCCGGATATCGAACCCTAGAGACACGTTTGGCGGCTTTCGTTACTAAACCTCTATCGACTTCTAACCTGATTAATTTAATTATTTTAAGTAATTAATAATAAACAAAATAAATAATTTAACTAAAATTAATTAATCTAAACAAGACGGAAGAAATAAACAAATAAAGATTAATTCAAACTAGGAAACTTGAATACGATCAAATGTGTGAAATAACTACCTAGGTAGGAATCCAACTAACATGCAATGACATAAAGGCAATGACTCGTATAACTATCTCCAAAAATACGAATCTAAGGTCAACTAGGTATGTTGCTACTCGATCCCTAAGAAAACCAAAGACACGAGTTAAGCATAAGATAGGTTTATTAAAATGTCTAATGGAATATCACCCCTAGGTTTTCTACCATAATATCTTTAAGATTATATTTTCTAACCCTAAGACAAAAGACAACTTGATTAAATCCAATTAAATACCCTAAAACACTAACACCACGAATGAAAGGCAAAACACGCTCTCGCGAAATCTAAACCTAACAAGCAACGGGTAGGCGGTTTTAAGCACTATCTATCACCCCTAGGTTTTAGATAAGGTAGCACATTGAAAAATACTATCAAATCACAACCAATGCTCCTAAGATTATCTCTAATCAAAGTTTAAAATTAAAAACACAAAGTAATTAATTTTAACGTGCAAACCTAATCTAGACGTCACGAGATCAATCAAGATTAAACAACACGAGCATGACAATAACTTTTAAGTATAAAACAATACACATGTTCATATTTAATTGAGACAATAATCAAGTTCTAAGATTAATAAACAAATATACGAAATCAAAACCAAATATTAATCAAAACATGAATAGTTTTCAACCCAACCTAGGTAGTACTAAAAAAAATAGTTACTCATAACGTTTCTAAACATCAAGAACAATAATAAAGTTGCAAACTTTAATAACATAAATGGGATAATCAATGAAACAAAGAAAAATAATCGATACACGAGACGAAACCGAATAATCTTTATGTGCTTGAATGCTTCAATCCTTGCTCTCCGATCTTGTTTTCCGCTTTAATATTGCTCTCTAATCGTGCTCAAAGCTCCAAAGTTGAATGAAAATTAATAAAAATCAATGTTGAATCTTCCTCCCCCTTTTGCTGTCGTCGCTTCTTCTCTTCCAAATTAGGTATTTCGCTTTTTTTTACGTGTATATCTCCAAGATCTCCATAATGGGTATTTAGCCCATTAACTTCAACAAATTGATGGACTTTTATTCTACACAAACATATTAATAAATTTTGAGTGATATACATCTTATCTAATTCAAGTAATTGCTTTTATGATTGAGCACTAGCCACGTTTACTTCTTGTTTATATTACGATAGCTTGTACCTTAAATTTGCTTTTATTTTAAACGGTTTTAAATATTCGCAAGTATTAACTTTAATTAAATTATTTTATTATTACCGGTGATCTTAAAAGAAATATATATTTTGAGCTCATGGTCTCTTGAAACTTATATGATACAAATATAAACCAAATATAGGTAAAATTATTTATAAAACCATTCAAAAGTAACTCAAAAGCATAAGGAATATTTTATATTTAGTATGTATACTTTAGACCGTATCACCTACCAATGCACAAATCCAATGCATAGTGTTCTCATACTAGTGCATTGTGCGCTGGCACCCAACTGGCCTCCCGAATTTTTGGGTTTTTCAGCATTATTTAAAGATGACTCTAGGGTTTCGAATCTATGCTTCACCCTTGCGAATTTTGGATGTTTTAAAGGCGATTTTTGGAGCTTCGTTCACCATGATTTCACCCGAATCAAGCAGTAACAACATCCAATTAAACATTGAAGATCTATTCATGTCGATGAGCGACGAAATCATTCGTAATCGCTTTCGAGTAGATAGTTCTTGTAAGTGAAACAATAGATTAAATTTGAATTTGATTGTTGGTTTGTTTTCTTTTGACACAAGAATTCAATTATGTGTTTGATTAAAGTTAAACAAATTGTCTATGTTTAAGTATTTGAATTCTATTATTCGCATTATGTTTCCTTGTATCGTGAGAAGTTTGATTTGCGTGTGAATACTTGATATCTATAAATTGGTAATTTTATGAACAATCAAGTCTTAAAAGTTTGTTTATTGATTATCACTTTAATTAGATAATTTCATAAAATCATGTCTATGTGATTATCAATTAATTCTTATTAACCTATTGTGGATCTTTGAACTTAAATTTTAAAGTGATTGCATTTTTCTTAATAGTTTTTATCTTAAACAAAAACCCAAAATTATTTGCTTTTCCGTTTTTTCATTTCGTGTTTCAACTTCTTCCTTGTAATGCCATACAAGTAAGAGTTTAATATCATATGCGATAACATAAAATAATTCATTTTTGTGTGTACATACACACGTGGGTTGAATTTCGTGGCAAAGAGAGATTATATGGACGGTGGCCAGTGATATTCCTCAACACTCAAGCTGTAGAATTAAAGAGATTTAAAAGTTATTTCGTTAGGCGACGTCAGCTGCAATAAAAACTTTCTAACTATGCATTTAAGCTTGTACGTAACTGCATTAGACATCTAATTGGTCGTTTAGATATAGACTGGTAATTTAATTTAAATACTTACATAAATAAGTTACAGAGACTAGATTATTAATTTGGTACATAAGATTTTTAAAAATATAAACATAAAAAAGTTGAAATCCGGTTCGACTAGATATAATAAGTTCACGGTTCAAATAAAAAAAACATAAACACACATAACACTATCAAGTCTAACCATGAAACATTGACACTACTAGAAAACAAGGGTTTCACCGACAAGCAAATTTGTTGGTTGGAAGACCGTTGCAAGTTTGCGACGGATCACCGAGGACAACATTAGCAACATATCGAACTGCATATAATGAGTATTTACCCATTTTTTTCTATTCATAGAGGCA
Source organism: Flaveria ramosissima (assembly GCA_025215565.1). NCBI lineage: Eukaryota > Viridiplantae > Streptophyta > Magnoliopsida > Asterales > Asteraceae > Flaveria > Flaveria ramosissima. The sequence goes on from CM046046.1 coordinate 61,213,592, forward strand.
ATTTAACATTTTCACTTTCTGAATTTTGTTTTTTAGTTTGTATAAGAAATGAAGAAGCACACTAAAATGGTTAATGTTATCATGATTAAAACGGGTTTGGATTATTATTTTTTTGAATGTTTGAACTTTTAAATGATTAGTCAGTTTGTTTAATATGATTTAAAAATCATACAATCTTAATTAATCACACCTCTATTTTGAAAGAAAAAGTTTAGGAGCTTAGGAGGTTTGAGATTATTAGAAAACATTCCTCGATTTTATGGTTTTCAGAGATTTTTAATTACCTTGATCATGTGCATGCTGTACTTCAGAAAACCACCAAAACGTTGTTCAACTTATTTTTAATTATTGAAAGTCAACAAAGGTGGCAAATATGACTTTTTTTCACTTAGAAGATATTACTCTTTTGCTAACCCATATGTGATATGTGAACATTTGAAAAAGCTCAAAGTGGAAAGTGTAATCCGTTACGCAATGTACAACATGTACTCTATTTATACCTCATTCTCCTTGTTGTTCAATGCACAATCATAAATGGCAACAGGCTGCAAAGGTAATAGCTAGATCCACTGATGCTCTTATAAATTTTTAAGTTATTCATATGATTTGAACTAACGTGTGTTTGAACCATTAATATATATAGGAAAGAGTTCATGGCCGGAGCTTGTAGGGGCAACTGGAGAAGTTGCGGCCGCTACGATTGAGGAAGAGAATCCACACGTCAATGCTATTGTGGTATTGGATGGAACTCCCGTCACTGCGGACTTCCGGTGTGACCGTGTGCGGGTGTGGGTGAACTCTAAGGGAGTGGTCATTCGAACGCCTATCATTACTTGATTGAGATAAATGATACTAATTGTGAGTCGTCATATCAAAATTCTATAAGTAAATAAATGACGTGTACTTGTTATATATTACACGACTATTGTTGTTTCTGCCTTGTCGGGTAAGAAGTGTATGATGTATGAATGTTTTAATAAAAAAAATGTGTAGCATATGAGTATCATATCTATCATTTGTGTAATAATTCGGTTGTTTATATTGCGTTTTTGGATGTTTATTATTAATTACAGTGATATCTTACAACCAAATAAATTTAAATGATCCAAGCTTAAATTATCAGAATTTATGTTTGTGAGCGTGTAGATAAACGATGAAATCATACCGCTAGGGATCATGTGATTATAAAAACAATGTGATTATATTGGCAGTCAGGATCATATGATTAAATTACCAGATTCACTAAAAACACAAATTTAGGAACTGTGTGTTTTTTTTATTCCTGGTTAGTTTTTGTTTATTATTTGTAAGAACTATGGTGTATGTGGTCGGTTGCATCATACGTGAGTTTTTCGTCAGATAGGTAGAAGAATATAGTCATACCTTCACCACTTCAACACGTATTATTGTTTCTAGCACTATTTTGTCTTCGAGAGTTGTTTAGTCTTGTATACGACCCATCGTCCAACTGTCCAAGTAATCCTTTAAGCAAACCAACGTCGCCACCGGAGCGAGTCTCGTTTTTCATTCAGATTTTTACACCAATAAAAAAATGCCACTTAAAGATAATGCAAATTCCTACACTATCGTAGAAGTTTTGAACGATTAGTAAATCAATAGTCATAGTGGATAGAATTGGAAGTTCGGATTATTTTCCCTTACACCAAACCAAAATATCATCTTTTTGATGACCTCCAAATATCATCTTTTTGATGACCTGCAGGAGTCATAGTAGACATAAAATTCGTTGCACTATACCTTCCAAGCTCGTTTGTTGGGGTGTTAGCTTTTTATTGTTTAGCCGCCTCATTTCTCGTGATGTTACACAAATTAAGTTCATGGTCCCTACTTGCGGTACGACCACTTGATACCGATGCCATTAACTTGTCTATCTTTATATTGCACCCATATCTTATTTAATACATATAATACAATACTATAAAACTAGGCATTTGCTACCAAAATTTGCAACCAAGAAAAACCCTCGCAAAATTTGCGACCATTTTGCAGCCATTGTCATTCAACAGCCCTTAAGAATCAGGTTCAAGTGAATTTCTTGTTTTGATTTGCTTAACAAATCGTTGGATCTTGACCTTTTTTATTATAGTTTCTATTTGGTGCCCTAATTCTTATAGATTGCAATTCAGTTTATTAGGATTTGACATTTTAATTAAAGTGTCCCGTTTATTAAAATTTGTTTTTTGGATGTTATATTTCAATGTTAAGTAGTAATATTCATGGATGCCACTACAAAGATTTCGCCATTAATGACCTATTGTATGATGAATCTTTAGCAGCTAGATCTGGATGCTAATCAACGACTGTATTTAACTTTATTGTGCGCGAAAGGATCATTAATTATTTGTGATGACAAGCTGCCGCTATTAGTGTTTTATAATTTTCAGGATTTGGCTTATATAGTAGTAACCTGATCATTAGCAATAATTCCTCGGTGGATATACCTGCTTGGTCTGACACAAGAAGACTAAGGTTCTCAGCGAGGCAGGGAAAGTGGTTCTAAGTGAGCCGAAGAGATAAGAGAATAAGTCGATATGTGTGATCAAAACAAAGCTAGATATGTTTGAGTTGGTTGAAAAAAAAGAAAGCATCGTGATTCTTCTATGAGATCAAGACGACAAAGGAAGAAAAGAAGAGGATGTTAGAAATATAATTATGATTTAACCTAAGTTTACTATTAGTGTGACATAATATGTAATTAGTATTATAACCTAAGTATGAGGCGGTGGTTAAAACAACCATAACCACCAAACTGCCATCTTCAAAGGGTATAAATACCCTACCATGTATGACATTTAAAACTAATGAAATCTGTTTTTATCAACTCTCTCTCAAATACAAATCACTCCATTTTTGTGTGAAACAGTGTGTGTGTGAGACACCATCAATTTATCAGAGGAAACAAAAGAGATGGTTGTCATAGAGCTATCACCTAACTGTTGAATTGGGATTTCGTAAAAAAAAGGTTATGTGTGAGCCAAGAACAACAGTGATTGATTCAGGATTTTTTTGTCAATTAGGGCAAAAATAGGTCATATTATAATGGATTCAGGATATTTCGTTAGGATTTTAAAATAATATTATTTGAAAGCCTTGTATATTTTTGGTGGTTCTTCATGGAATTTGCAAGGAATAAGAATGGAAGCAAGTAAGCAAACAGGCAGGTATGAGATATGAAATGCCGATGGGACCTTAATGTTATCAAGAAGAAATAAGGAAAAACTAAAGTAACTAAACAAGAAGGCACATAGGTTAAGAAACTTCACGAAGAATTAAAGAAAATAGAGACCGGGTAGCAAGCAACATAAAGAAAAACAAGGGTAAGCTATTGTGACATCTCTTATTTTTGTTAAAGTAAAAGTAAACATTGTTATGTCTTAAAAGGACCTTTTATGTCAATTTTGAAACTTTGGGGACTTATAATTAATTTGGTGATTAACAAATTAATATAATAATAATAACATTATAAGTGTTATAATGTTTGCTTATTGTTATAAAATTTAAGGTGTTAATAATCTTAAATAAAATAATAACTATTATTATTATTATAATAATGACACTAATAATAATAATATTAATAATAATAATGTTAATGTAATGATAATAATAACAATAATAATAATAATAATAATAATAATAATAATAATAATAATAATAATAATAATAATAATAATAATAATAATAATAATAATAATAATAATAATAATAATAATAATAATAATAATGTTGTTACAAATAACAATAATTTGGAAAAGTTTAATTTAAGTCCAGGGGGTTATTGTGTTAATTTTGAAACCTTAAATATTAAGGTTTCTGCATGAAATAATAGGAATTAAACCGCAGGGACCATTTGTAAAAAACGGAAACCAAACCCCTCCCCCCTTTTTGATGCCCGCAAATCCGGCCACCACTTCCGGCCGCGACTCCGGTGAGCTCCGGCAGTCGATTAACCTCGCAATGACTCCGAGTAATTAACTTAAACCGTTTCCAACCTTTTCGTGGGAGGGATTCGAACTTTAAACACACTTCAATTCGAGTTAAAGGCCAGTAATTGGTGCCTTTTGGGTTTAACAACCGTCGAGCATCAAACGTAAACGTTCGGCAATTAAGACCGAATAATAACCAAATTAATTGAACCATAACCGAACATTTAACTAGTTCTAAGCTAGTACCAATCTTAATTTCACCTGAAAACATCCAAATATCGAAATCACTCCCCCTCTCATCGCAAGTCTGCAACTTGATTGAGATCCGCTCTCTGAACAATTTGACTTCAAATTGATAAGGGGCTTTCGGTCGGAATAACACCCCGAATCTGTACACGAATTTAATTTGATTATCTTCATCGTTTACGTCTCTAATCATACTCATGACAACCGCGACTATCTTCCATACAGTTCATCGTCAATACGAACTTGATCAAGTAAGTTAATCATATACTTTTACTCGGTTTTACATGGGGAAACAAAGCCCCATGTTTAATTCGTGAATCTGCATCATTTAGGTGCTCAATTTGATTAAAAACGAATTAGGGTTCATGAAGATTTGGGGGAAATAAGGAATTAATCTTTAAAACATTTTAAAGAGGAACTTGACCACACTTGGGTTTCAGTCCGATTGGTAAGCAGCAGTCATCTTAGGCATGAGGTCCCGGGTTCGAACCGGGCCTCTGCCAACCCTTTTATTTAATAATTTTTCTTACATTTCTTTTATTCTAAAAACTATTATTATACTAATTAATCTAAGAAAAATTATTTTGTTAACCAAAAGATTTCTGAAATTATTAAACTAAATTTTTAAAAGGTTTTAAAAACTTATGTTTTATTTTTAAATTTAATTACTTTGTAAAAGGTAACAAAAATAATAAAAATATATTATTAGTTATTTTATGTAATTTAAAAGTTATAAAACTATATTGGCTCAAATGTAGATTATTTTAAACATTATAAATCTACATGTTTTAAACAAATAATTATTGAAATAGTTATTTTAATAGTTATTTAAATAGTTAATTATTCATCTATTATTTAATTATGTTATATCATAATTAGTTAGTAAATTCATTTCTTAAACTCTTACTTAAATTCATGAATTTATTTTCTATTTAAGGCTTTGATATTATAAGACCCTTATAAAAATCAATTAAAAGTTTAAAAACTTTATAAAATGATTTTGAATAACTTTAAACTACTTTTTGCAAGTCATTTAAATAATTAATTACTCAATTAATTATTTTGATAAAGTTTTAAATAATTAATCTCTAGGTTCATTATTTCTTTCCGCAATGCTATACTTAATTAATTCTTGTTAATATTTAAGTAATGCTTATTATACAATTTCGCTAATGATTATTGTTTCAATTATAATCATTCATCTTTATGAAAATAAAATATAATTAGCTATATTATTTTATTTACCCTAATTATTAAAACCCCAAATTCAAGTTGAAACCCTAGTTCGCGTTTATTCGTTAATCTTACCTTTAAACTTAACATTGGAATATATATACATTAGGTATCTTGTAAAAGGAATCGTTGGAGCATCATTAATTTCTTATTATCATCTTATTATTTCATGTGAGTATTTCCATATCCCTTTTTCTTATTTCACACTTTGGGGTGAAACATGTTAACTTATACTATTGCACTTGTAAACTTATTTGAGACTTGTAAACCTATGGCAATTCATCTTGTAAAGTTGTGGTTAGTTGAACTTTCGTGGTTACCATGTTATGGCGTTATATGTACAATCATTAACTATTGCTAGCTCAGCGAAGTCATAGATCTATGGGCAAGACAAGACTACTTTGGTTGATCCAAGTACACTTAGCTGATCGTATAATCTTGTAAACGTTTGAGACTTGTAAAACTTTGTCGAGGTTTGATTGTTGCATTGTTCATAACATCCCTAATCACTTTATTCACTAACTTATGACTTGAATTGCCATCTTTTATATACTTATGTATTGAAAACTATGGAATGCTCACCAACATTTTTATGTTGACCTTTTATTTTTAACATGTTTCAGGTATACCTCAAGTTTGTGTTCTACTCTTTGAAGCTTATTACATCTAGGATTGGACCTAGAGATAAAATAGATGATCATGTTATTTGTAGCATTTGTACATGATGTACTCTTTGTTGAAACGTTTGCTTGTAATTTTATTAATGAAACTTATGAATAATATATTTGGAATTAATAAATAGCGTTATGTGGCTGTGAACAATCGTAACCCTCACATCTCGACGAGTCCGCCGTCAAGGTTGGGGTGTGACAGATTGATATCAGAGCCCATAACTATAGGGATTTAGGTTATTAGAAATGGTGACCTAGACTATAGTTGCATGAACCTCATAGAAAGATCTTTATACCTTTGTGCTTACATGTTGTTTGCATGCTACATAATGCTATGCCTTTTGTGCAACTTGATGTCTTAGCATAGGATTGTCTTATGTATGCTTAAACTTAGTTACTTGTCTCCCTAAACTTAACTTTAACTCTTTGACTCTCCCCGATAAATGAACTTCTTAAACCTATTCTCGACAATATGTGGAATCTACACTTATCATCGTGGGTTTAGTTCCTTAGACTCTATGTCTAATCTATGAAAATCTCATCAAGGTTTTGATTTCATAAACCAAAAAAATTTGTGTGACACATAGACACCTGTATTCTGCATTTCCTGGCAAAAGGCCTTCGGGCTAAGGCAAGCATATCGTATAAATCTCATTGTGAGACAAGTTATGCTTACCTGGGGATTTCTGGGATGAGTGATAAACTATGGTCAACATACACAAGTCTCTATGGCAAATGGGTCAATTTACCCTGACGTGTCAACGATTCCAAATGGTAATGCGTTACCAAATGGAACCATCCTCTTTGTATCTTAAAAATCTTTGATTCCTTGAACTGGTATCTCTTCATTCTTATCATACATAATGTTCCTGTTAATATTGAACCTAACCTACATTTCAACTCTTACGTTTAAACACCGTTATACGTTGAGCGTTTCATGTAACTATTTCTATATCTTGACCAACGTGAACATGGATCTTAATATACCCAAAGATATTGGGAATCTAAACCGAATGGTCATCAAAAACTTTAAACCGTTACTTATGGTTCTCAAGTCTTCTTAAGGATGTGTCCCATAACTAAGAACATGCAATGCTATAGATAAATTCCTACATCTCGGGATACTTTGTCTAGGCAAAGTGTAAATGGTGATTTGACTCGATCATTGAATCCATTTATTTGACTCGAAACCCTTGAGATGAGTGATCGCTTATAAGTACACATGTCTTTAATAAGGTTATGGCTGGTCTCATATCTTGAGAAGTCCATGTATTCTCTTCGGTTGTGAATCGAATGTTCACATCTCGTTATGATGTCGAATCATTCTTGTCCTTGATTTTGCCTTCCTGATTTAAATTATTCAAGATTTAAACACCATCGTAACAAATTCTGCTATCTTGAACTTTGCTCTTAAGCTTGTAAGCATGATTTTTCCTTTTGTTACATTGATGTAACTTGAAATTTTCCGAATTTCTAATTGATACTATTTTCCTTTCGTCGTTAAGTCAAACTCCGTACCGTCTGCACCGTGAGAGATGCTAGTGTTTGCAAGCCAACCTATGACTAAGAACAATCGTATCTACTAAATGATTCTAACTCATCAAAACAGGGGTGATTCCCTTACTTTGATGATTTTCTATTCGTTTCGATAAATGGTTTCCAATTGCGATTTATAAAATTTCATCCTCTGGATCGGGGTGATTTCCTTATCCCGAGGATTGACTTCAATTATTTTTTTTGGAATGGCATTTCACAAATGACATGATCTCACCAAAATAGGATTGAAATCCGTACTTTGGGGACAAATGTCAATCTTCGATTGTTTTCTTGCTATTATGAAATTCAATCATCAAGATAGGCGTGAATTCCATACCTTGATGATAATATCTTTAAGAATTGTATTTGTTCAAATAGTAGAGAGCTGTTCCCGGGTATATCGTAAGGGATGAGACGACTTCATCAAAGTAGGAGTGAATTCTGGATTTTGATGAAGAAGTTCATCCTGTTATATTTTGTATTTGTAAAACTCCACTGTTAAGATAGGAGTGATTTCCCTTACCTTAATGGTGAGTTACCTCATCTTATTTCTGTGGATCCTCAACAATGAGTTGGGATCGAGCTTTTTGATTGGTAAGTTAGAGGTCATACCTTGAGAAGACACCCTCAAGTTAGGAGTGAAAACCACACCTTGATGACTATTCTCATTTCTTGATCTCCAACTTACCAAGGTTTTAATCAAGTGACAAGAAACATGTAGTAACTTGAAGGGTGAACCAATGTTAGCGTTTGGACCTATCAAGCCAAAGCATGATTTCTGAACTTGAAAGGAGACCCGATCACTCTAGGTTGATTTTGATTCCGAGCTTGGAGCATTTGAATTCTTAAATCGATTTCTTTCCCTTTATCTTCATGTGATGACTCGATCTAGCTACATCGAACCATTTATTTCCTACTTATCAACTTTCATTTTGAGTTATCATCAACACATGATTGTGTGATGGTAGCCTTCTTAAACAATCTTTCTGCTAAATAAAGGCGTTATCAATTTGTGTTCATGTCTTTCTAACTTTCTCAGATGTGCTTATGGGTTTGATGAACTGCGTATGCAAACTGTACTTGGAAACTTGCTACCTTGCAAAACATGTTTACAAATACTTTTCTTAATGTTTGCATCATTTCTTGAATCGCTTTTGAACCCTTAACCTTGAAAATCATTGAAATTTTATCTTGGTTTTGAACAACAAGACTTGTTACTATCCTCATTGCGATGTGGATATAAAGGTTCATAAAATTTCGTAATTTGTAGTCATGGGTTTGGCATAAAAGAAAAGACATAAATTGGCATGTGTCCAAGTGTCTTACCTTCACATATGACAAAACCTAACCCCCATGTTCCCGGGAATCTCCTGCTCAATTTCTCATCACCGAATGTCTCTTATTTTGGATGTCATACTGAAAATTGGTGCATTATAGACCAATTGACTAATCTCATATTGACTCATGTGAGATAATGGGTCGATAAATTGACTTGTATCTAACTCAAGAATTCGTATACCGTAGTATGGCGTTAAAACATCGATCGTTATTTTGGATGACCGATTCACTTTCTGCTTTTAATAATGTTCCTAACCATCGTCGTGAACTTATTCCAAAGTCTTCGCATATCGTATTATTCTTAGACCGAAGATTGGTCAAAGGGGAGATACATATTCACAAGATATGCGTTAAGACCGTTTCATATAGTGACGTTTGGGATTCTTAAATCCTGACGGTTAACCTTTCTTACCATTGTTGGTCCTTTATTGATTTCTAGACATCAATTTACTACGAGATTATATTCTAGAAGTTGTGACTTATGAATCTAAGGTACCACGGTAACTCGTCATCGTTTTTCAACGTTTCATCTCAAAACGTCTCGCGTTTATTATGTTAAGAATCTTGTAAGATTCCATAAAGTGAAGCGCTCCACCTGTAATCAAATGTCAAATACTGTTCGTTGAACACTCACTTTTCATTACAATTTCTTTGTTCATTTAAGTTCATTTTTAATTTCGGCACGAAATTCTTTTAAGTTGGGGAGACTGTGACATCTCTTATTTTTGTTAAAGTAAAAGTAAACATTGTTAAGTCTTAAAAGGACCTTTTATGTCAATTTTGAAACTTTGGGGACTTATAATTAATTTGGTGATTAACAAATTAATATAATAATAATAACATTATAAGTGTTATAATGTTTGCTTATTGTTATAAAATTTAAGGTGTTAATAATCTTAAATAAAATAATAACTATTATTATTATTATAATAATGACACTAATAATAATAATATTAATAATAATAATGTTAATGTAATAATAATAATAACAATAATAATAATAATAATAATAATAACAACAATAATAATAATAATAATGTTGTTACAAATAACAATAATTTGGAAAAGTTTAATTTAAGTCCAAGGGGTTATTGTGTTAATTTTGAAACCTTAAATATTAAGGTTTCTGCATGAAATAATAGGAATTAAACCGCAGGGACCATTTGTGTAAAAAACGGAAACCAAACCCCTCCCCCCTTTTTGATGCCCGCAAATCCGGCCACCACTTCCGGCCGCGACTCCGGTGAGCTCCGGCAGTCGATTAACCTCGCAATGACTCCGAGTAATTAACTTAAAACGTTTCCAACCTTTTCGTGGGAGGGATTCGAACATTAAACACACTTCAATTCGAGTTAAAGGCCAGTAATTGGTGCCTTTTGGGTTTAACAACCGTCGAGCATCAAACGTAAACGTTCGGCAATTAAGACCGAATAATAACCAAATTAATTGAACCATAACCGAACGTTTAACTAGTTCTAAGCTAGTACCAATCTTAATTTCACCTGAAAACATCCAAATATCGAAATCACTCCCCCTCTCATCGCGAGTCTGCAACTTGATTGAGATCCGCTCTCTGAACAATTTGACTTCAAATTGATAAGGGGCTTTCGGTCGGAATAACACCCCGAATCTGTACACGAATTTAATTTGATTATCTTCATCGTTTACGTCTCTAATCATACTCATGACAACCGCGACTATCTTCCATACAGTTCATCGTCAATACGAACTTGATCAAGTAAGTTAATCATATACTTTTACTCGGTTTTACATGGGGAAACAAAGCCCCATGTTTAATTCGTGAATCTGCATCATTTAGGTGCTCAATTTGATTAAAAACGAATTAGGGTTCATGAAGATTTGGGAGAAATAAGGAATTAATCTTTAAAACATTTTAAAGAGGAACTTGACCACACTTGGGCTTCAGTCCGATTGGTAAGCAGCAGTCATCTTAGGCATGAGGTCCCGGGTTCGAACCGGGCCTCTGCCAACCCTTTTATTTAATAATTTTTCTTACATTTCTTTTATTCTAAAAACTATTATTATACTAATTAATCTAAGAAAAATTATTTTGTTAACCAAAAGATTTCTGAAATTATTAAACTAAATTTTTAAAAGGTTTTAAAAACTTATGTTTTATTTTTAAATTTAATTACTTTGTAAAAGGTAACAAAAATAATAAAAATATATTATTAGTTATTTTATGTAATTTAAAAGTTATAAAACTATATTGGTTCAACTGTAGATTATTTTAAACATTATAAATCTACATGTTTTAAATAAATAATTATTGAAATAGTTATTTTAATAGTTATTTAAATAGTTAATTATTCATCTATTATTTAATTATGTTATATCATAATTAGTTAGTAAATTCATTTCTTAAACTCTTATTTAAATTCATGAATTTATTTTCTATTTAAGGCTTTGATATTATAAGACCCTTATAAAAATCAATTAAAAGTTTAAAAACTTTATAAAATGATTTTGAATAACTTTAAACTACTTTTTGCAAGTCATTTAAATAATTAATTACTCAATTAATTATTTTGATAAAGTTTTAAATAATTAATCTCTAGGTTCATTATTTCTTTCCGCAATGCTACTTAACTAATTCTTGTTAATATTTAAGTAATGCTTATTGTACAATTTCGCTAAATTCGCTATATTATTTTATTTACCCTAATTATCAAAACCCCAAATTCAAGTTGAAACCCTAGTTCGCGTTTATTCGTTAATCTTACCTTTAAACTTAACATTGGAATATATATACATTAGGTATCTTGTAAAAGGAACCGTTGGAGCATCATTAATTTCTTATTATCATCTTATTATTTCATGTGAGTATTTCCATACCCCTTTTTCTTATTTTCACACTTTGGGGTGAAACATGTTAACTTATACTATGCCACTTGTAAACTTATTTGAGACTTGTAAACCTATGGCAATTCATCTTGTAAAGTTGTGGTTAGTTGAACTTTCGTGGTTACCATGTTATGGCGTTATATGTACAATCATTAACTATTGCTAGCCCAGCGAAGTCATAGATCTATGGGCAAGACAAGCCTACTTTGGTTGATCCAAGTACACTTAGCTGATCGTATAATCTTGTAAACGTTTGTCGAGGTTTGATTGTTGCATTGTTCATAACATCCCTAATCACTTTATTCACTAACTTATGACTTGAATTGCCATCTTTTATATACTTATGTATTGAAAACTATGGAATGCTCACCAACATTTTTATGTTGACCTTTTATTTTTAACATGTTTCAGGTATACCTTAAGTTTGTGTTCTACTCTTTGAAGCTTATTACATCTAGGATTGGACCTAGAGATAAAATGGATGATCATGTTATTTGTAGCATTTGTATATGATGTACTCTTCGTTGAAACTTTTGCTTGTAATGTTATTAATGAAACTTATGAATAATACATTTGGAATTAATAAATAGCGTTATGTGGCTGTGAACAATCGTAACCCTCACATCTCGACGTTTCCGCCGTCAAGGTTGGGGTGTGACAGCTATCTTGATCGGTGGCTGCAAACAAGAGTTCAACATTTGAATGGATCGAGGCTGTTTCGGGTGGCAATGGTATTGTGCTGTTAAAGCAAGACGCAAATGTTTGTTGTTTTAGGTTTGATTTTGAGGTCGAATCGAGAATAACAAACCATGAACTCGTAATGGATCCTTCGAGGACAAATTAATTAAGAAGTGAGTCTAGTCCAAGAATTAAAGTGGATGAGTTTTGAGAGTCTTATTGGGAATTCAAGATTAATGGGATACATAACTATATTAAATGGGTAAGTGAAGGATTTAATCTTAACAAATAAAAAGATAATCATTAATATTAGTTTATTTTGGTTGAGTTTGTATTAAATTTAGATTCGGTTTAATTATTTATTTAATTATTTAATAATGTTTGAATTAGGTTAGGAGTAATATAGATTTTAGTATAAATAGAGGTTTGAGTGATCTTTGTAAAGGTATGGTTTTGCTTTCGATCAATTGAGTGTTTTGTCGTGTGTTGCTCGAGCTAGTTATTTCCAACAATCTCAAGGCCTATTCTATTGTCAAAGATGACGTGTGTCATTATAATTTTATTTATTTATTTTTTATTGATAAATTATAATAGCTTGAAGATTCATATATTATGTTTTCTTATATCTTGATAACTCCATATTTTCTTTAAGTATACCAAGAAGCATTTGATTAAAAGTTAAATCACAAATAACGATTATGTGTATGTCCTAATCAACAAAGTCTCCAAATGCTGGTGGGTTTATCTTACTTTTAAATATTAAAATCTAACTAAAGAAGCAAATTTGAGTCTTTGACTAAAGAAATTTCTACTATTAACAACCAAATGTGAACATTTGAAAATCTCAAAGTTGAAAGTACATACCGTAACACAACTATATACGCCATACTCTTTTTATATCCCCGTAGACTCTAAGTTATTCAATACATAATTCACAATGTCTTGTGAAGAAGAAGGTATATACATCTAGTTTCTCTCTTCTAATTTCTTTATGTTATTTCATGTTATTTGAACCAACTTTTTGACAATATTACATGAAAGAATTCATGGCCCGAGCTTGTAGGCGCGAGAGGAGACGTGGCGGCCGCTACAATTGAGAGAGAGAATCCACGGGTCAATGCGAAAATTGTCGTGAAGGGGAGGGATGTAGTCACAACTGAAGTCCGATGTGACCATGTTTGGGTGTGGGTGAACTCTAATGGGGTGGTCGTTCGCAATCCTTCCATTGGCTAAGCTTAGTGGGTCAAATCCTAGGGGCAATGGTCACCATATATCCAAATATCATAAAAGAATAAACGATGTATACTAAATGTGTGATGTATTAATGCATTAATAAATGAAATTTGTAACATATGAGTTTCATATCAATAAGTTATGTGTAATGGTTAAGTTGTTTGTGTTAAGATATTATGTGTTATTTATCATAATAATATAATTTACTCAAATAAGTGTGTTGAGACAATTATATATGTTAATTAAAAAACTAGGATTGTAAAATAGTAGAGCTTTTATCAAACGTACTCAATCTAATACAATAAGGATTACAGGGTATATAAAACGTCATTTAAATAAAAATCTTGTTCATGCACCTTCTAGTGTAGGGTCATATATGTTCGTGTTGCAGGAAACAATGAAGACCAAAACTAATAGGGTGCTCAGTAGATTATTTCTGCTCAATCTAGATTGCAAATGAGTAGATGTTTTATCATGACTACTCAATCTCAAGCTCAATGCATACCGTGTAGATAATGTCATGTTGGTGTTGCAGAACACAATGGAAAACAAAACGAAAGGCCAAGTAAGATTGGGGGTGTTAAGGTAACAATGAATCTTTCAATCCCACGAATTACAGGTTGTGGGGATATCATTATATAGCAGAAAACTTGAATCCTTCTCATATGACCATGATGCTTTATACAAGATGTCCACATATATACACCGTATCCAGATAGACTAAGAAATATCATGTAAGTCTAAATTCATAAAATCTATACTAGTAAACTAAAATTTATAGAAGGCACGTGATGTTTTTCTACATTCTCCACCCAGTCTCCACCAATGATTTGGACACGTAACGTTACTAGAATTAAAGTCAACCATTTAACCATACATTAAATGATAATGATAATCATTTATATAGTTTTTAAATCATAAAACAGATTTTTTGATAAACCATGTTTTTTATAAAAATAAAAAATTTTAAAAATAAACTTTATGAAATATGAAGTTTTTTAATACAAAGAAGTTTAAAAAATTGACATTGTTATAAAAGTATTTAAAAAAATGTAAGTGTTTAAAAAAACAATTTCATTTAAAGCAAAAGTTTTTTAAAGACGAAAATTTGGACAAATATTTTTATTATTTTATTACTTAAAAAAGTTAATTATATGTTATTTCAATCATATTTTATTTTAAAAAATATTTCATAATTATTAAATATTTTATCTTACTATATTAATATGCAAAATTTATCTAATGTGCCACATAGCACCCTTTAAAACATTATTAATGCCACGTGTCAACATTATACGCAACCTCTAAAATTCATACCATTTCTTAATCCATTTTTAAATTTTCGCGGACCTAATACTTGGCCGTTTTTCAATGCGTTGTTTCAGATGGATCATATAAATTACTTACAACCTGTATGCAAACCCTAATCTTCCCCTCATCTTTTGTGATCTTTCGATCCTTATACGTTGAGTGTGACTCTTTTCAAACGTTGAGTGTGAGTCTTTCAAACTTTACATCCAAAATTTGATGTCTATAAACTCAGTTAAAACGCCTCCTTAATGATTTAATAAAAATAATTGTTTGTCGCGGTTTTCAATTGTTAAAAGTTATAAAACGTGCGTTCAAAAAAATAAGTCATCAAACGTGACAATTTTAACCATTCGTTTGCCCACCTAAATAAAACTTTTGGAAAATCTCTAAAGTGAAATCTTGTTACCATTTTCGTTATAATTGTGTCGCCATGTCAAGCAAGTTTTCAAATCAACTTTTATGACAAACCTCACCAATACATTTATCATTATAACTATCCTTACATTTCTTAATTGAACCTCTGTGCACATTTATCCAAGTAATACAATATGAATAAACATATAAACTCATATTCACCTTACTATAAAACTATTAATATATCTGATTAATAAATAATATAATATCATAAGTATCTAATGATCGATATATACTACATGTATACATTTGTATATTTATATAAACATTTTTGAAACTTTTTTATAATAGTATTAGTTAAGGAAGTCAAACGACCAACATCTTTAGGACATCATTGCATACGTATAAACTCATATTTTTTGCCAAAAGTTTATTGAATCGTTCCATGCATCCTTAGATATTGACACATCATTGCTACATCCATTACTAGCTCTATCTACTCCAAATGTGCTACCTAATTTTAAGATGGCCGTGTGCATCGAAATTCAACTTTTGCAAATTCAAAAACACGTGGCAATTTTGACTTTTCATTCTGCCAATTTAAATGATAACTCTTAAAAAATATCAAAAGTTTAAGCTAGTACAACCCGTAATGCATGAAGTGCAACCCATTCTGTACCCTTGACATCTATTTATACCCCTTAGTTCTCCATGCCGTTCAAACATCATCTGATAATGACAGACTGCAAAGGTAATCTAATTTTTGTCCTTTAAATTTTGTTAAATCTTTTCTGGTTCTTGTAATTTAAACTTGCAATTTCCACTCCTTGATTTTTTATTAGATGAATATAATTGTGTTATATATATCATATGCTAAACGGGTCAAGTCGTGAGTGTAATCCATCGTATTAATTATATGCATAAAAACTTCTAACTCGATTATTTAAGATTTGATTATTAGTTACTACGATAATATGGTTTATCATTAGCATATTAATTAGTTAAATATTAATGAATTTACAAAAACGTATTAAAATCATTTTGTTATGTACCAAAACATGATTTACTTTGTTCCAAATTACCATGTTTGAAGATTGAATTAAGCGTGTTTGTGTTTGGATTTTTGTTACAGGAAAGAGTTCATGGCCAGAGTTGGTAGGGTCGGACGGGGAAGCAGCTGCGGCTAAGATCGAGAAAGAGAATCCACATGTTGATGCTATTGTGCTATTGGAAGGAACTCCTACCACTAAGGACTTTCGGTGCAATCGTGTGTGGGTGTGGGTAAACTCTCATGGGGTTGTCCTTCGAACTCCTAAAATCGGCTAATTCGGTGATCTAAGGACGATATATATGCAGTGAAAATAAGTAAATAAAATGTGAAAGATATGAGCTAATTTCATATGAGTTAATTTCATATCTTCACAGATCTTTCAGTTATGTTGCAATAAAGTTGTTTCGTACTTTATTTATGTTCTGATATAATTTTTGGTATCAAGGCTACACCATTAAAGAAGTGACTTTCACCCAAATAAGTTCGAACCAGAAAATTAATCCCGCATGATGCGGCTCATTTATGAATTTTGTTATGCGTGTAGTAGCGATTACATTAACATGATTAAATACATAAAAAATTATGAAATTGTGACGGCTCAGTTTTAAATCAAATATATATAGGAAAAATGCTCAAAGTTAAGTCAGTGGGTTTTTTTTATACAATGACATGTACATATTAGGAGGTCATGGGTTCAAGTCTCAGTATAAGCAAAATTCTTAAAGTTGAGCCATGGGGTTTTCTTATCAATGAGTTTCCTCCTGAGGGGTTGGAGGTGTGGTCCTGGTTGAGAAACGGATAGGCGGACCCAATTAAGATAACCCATATCCACCAAAACAAGGTTACACATTTGCCGTTCAAAAAAAGATAGAAAAACTATTATGCCACGCACGTTGCGGCGTAAATATAACTTAACATTAAAACGATAAATTCATTGAAGAGGTTAAATAAAATAAACCAAAACGCCAAACATAAGAAGTATTTAACAAAACAAATATAAAGAATATGAAAAGAACCTAAAATAGATAAAAATAAATAAATTTTAAGAAAATAGAGAGAGATTTAGGGGAGTCAAAGAAAAGTAGTTAAGTTTGATGATAGAAGTGCGGCCATATGGCAAGTGGTAACTCATCTTAGAGTATTTACAATAGAATTGGCATGATTTTTAATTTATTATATCCTTATGCATTAAAACATTATATGTTTTGTTGTTACCTTTTACTACTAGAAAACAATAGGTTTTGCTATTTGAAAATAGCTATGTATTATTTTGGTCGTAAATGGTGATGCATTTACAACAAAATTGCTACGCAAAAAAGCATGCCTAAAATTTGTACTAATTTTGCAATAGATTTGCGACAAAACAAAGTTTCCATTTATACTTTGTTACAATGTTTTAATTAAAATAGAAAACGGGGGTCTTGCATGCGCTTTCGGGTCATTGCTTAGCCAGTGCTGCAAGGATCCAACCCAACCCAACTGACCCATGTCATAATTGGGGTTGCTCCAACTGTTTCGGTTCGAAAAAGGGTAATCAGGTTACATCATATTTGAATTCAACAACTACCGATTGTCCTAGTGTCATGTTGCCATCAACACCTATTCAACGAAAAAAGATCGTACATTTGCCATTAAAAAATAAAATTAGACCTTTTTATTCCAATAAATACAAAATATTTCAAATTATTAAACTCAACATCATTTCTATAACCTTGTAAGTTTCGCATCAAAAAACTTATTTAATGGTAAGTTACGAATAAGGTTTATTTTAATAAGAGCGTTCACAGTAAGTTTATAATATATTATTATGAGTGTGTTTTTTATATAATAAAAATGGTTATAACTGTTTGTGAGTGGAGAAAAAAATATATTAATATTTATCTGTATATTTTAGATGACACTATTCACCTCTTTAAAGTATTTTTAATATTTTAACCTCAAGAAAATATTTTAATATTTTTAAAAAAGGTTATTAGTGGATGAGAGATAAAATATAATGATAAATGTTTAAACATGTTATTTAATTATTAAAAGAGTTAATTTTAATTTTGCTGCTTGAGTTTTAAAACAAATAACTATTTTTCTCTAAAAGTTTAAAAACATCAATTTTAGTCAAGAAGTTTAATAATTTGTTTTAATTTCAATCCAAAGTTTTATTATTTTGGATTAAAGTTGTAACAACCTATGAAGTTTTTGGACTAAAATTATATAATATTAATAAAGGAACTTAAATGAATAGTGTCAAGTACAACTAATTATGCTATGTGTACAACTTGGGTTTCTTGGGTTTATCGGCAGGTGATTCAGAGAGAGAGGGCGTTATGATTCTGAGATACCGACGACAATGGTTTTCAACTTTTGGTTTCGTCTGCCGCCTTTGCCACCAATGGCCTCTTCTCTCTCACAAAACGGCTGCCGATGTCAAACTGATCCGATGAGGATGTGGGTTTCTTGGGTTTATCGGTCGGTGATTCAGAGAGAGAGGGCGTTATGATTCTGAGATACCGACGACAATGGTTTTCAGCTTTCGGTTTCGTCTGCCGCCTTTGCCACCAATGGCCTCTTCTCTCTCACAAAACGGCTGCCGATGTACAACTATTTATGCTTTGAGTCAATTTGCCATTGCATGCTTACTACCTGTTGTGCCTATTCTACAACAACCTGATGCAATATACTTGGTCGTTTGATCTGATGATGATGTGGGTTTCTTTGGTTTTCTTGTCGGTGATTTAGAGAGAGAGGGAGTTGTGATTGTGCGTTATAGGCGTCGATGGTTTTATTTGCGTTTTTTTCTTTATCAAGGTTGTGATGATACCCCAACAATAATGTCAATTGCTTTAGGCTGGCTGTCGCTTTTGGTAAGCTACCGCAACGACACGCCTGTTCCGCGCCCAATCAATCAGACGCGCAACGCTCGTCGTCGGTTGAAACACCTAGTTAATATAAATTATAAAACTTCTTGAACCAAATTGATGTTTTTAATATTTTGAAAGAAATGATTAACTTTATCGAACCACATATAGCAAAATCAAAGTTAACTTAAAGGACAAAAAAATTAAAAAATTTAATTTAGTTATAAACATGAATCTAAAAATCATGCTTATATGCATGCTCTAATCGGTATCAAAAATTGTTCATTGTTAAATTTTGATAAAATTGTTGACCCAATTTAATTTGCTTTTGTTTTATTTAACACACACAAATTTAAATTACCAACATTCAATTGGAAACAAATAATCCAACGGTCTCATTTGCGATCCGCGTAAATCATTTTCATCGAAATTCTCTACACGTTATTACATAAACATATCCCAACTGTTCAAATTTTCATAATAACATCATAACATACATCCCCCCATTTTCTTCAACGGTTGCAATGTCACCGGAGGCGGCCGCCGGAAAGAAGCCAACGGCGGAGAAGGCTTCGCCGGAGAAGATGAGTTCTCCGGTTACGATCTGGTTCGTTTACAATGCCTCTTTTTCCGATTAAGGTAATTTTATTGTAGTTTTTTCGCTGAATAAATTGTAAAAGATGGTTTTTATATAGTTTTGGCATCAAGATTTGTAAATATGTGTGGAGGAACTTTTGATTTTCGAAAAATCCAATGAAAATCGTCATTATTCAAGACTTCTCTGGTACTAATTCTTTGTGTGCTTCATAAATTAGGGTTCATAGTCTCTCTGCTCCATCATCGTCGAGCCTTCGTGATTTGACTAAATGGGGGTTCAAGAATCGAAGATAATCCAGGTTTTGTTTATATTTATCTCTTCTTTTAGATTAAATCTACTAGTTTCATATTTGATTAGATATAATGTTTTCATTCCAAGAACACTTGTTGTTGAAAGAACAATTGGTCTTAGATCTTGAAAGTCGATCTTGAATTTGATAAACCTTAAAACACCAAATACACCCATTTTGCATTGGATATTGATGCTAAATTTAGTGTTTTTAATCAGTCAATTTGATCTAAGTACTAAACATGGGATTTAGAGGTGAAATAATTTGCCATTTCATGGGTTTTTACAATGAAACTTTTGATTTCATAAAAATAAATTAAAATCCCCAATTCTTTGTATGCTTCACAACTTAGGGTTCATAGTGTTGAATTTCTTGTGTCTGATCCATTTGAGTGAAGTAGTTTCAGATTTGTTTAAATATAAGGTTCTCATGCCAAGAACAATCGTTGAATTTGTTTAAAGGGTAAATATGGGAATAATCGTTGACTTTTGATCTGCACAAGTTATGCAAAAATGCATATTTGTTTGAAGTTTGAAACCAATTTTATTTTAAGAGATTTTATTGGTGGTTAGAACATTTACAGTGATCTAAAAACATGTTTATTATATTATATTGAATGGTTTTGACTGGTTGTGTGTTAAAAATAGAGAAAATGTTATTGTTGATTGGTATATTTGAAAAATTATTTTTCAATTCCTATAAATTTTTTAATATTTTTTTAAGTGGTTGTGAGTGGAAAAAAGAGAAGAAAAATGATAAGGGTATAACAAATATTATTTAATTGAAAAGTACAGAGAGAAAATAGTAAATTATAGTGTAATTATATAGATAAATATAAGGAATCCACTGTGAATGCTCTTATTATTTGAATTTGTATTTTATTAATTTATTCGCACAAGATTTTTTATTTATTATAATAATCACTATTTTTTCTCTCTTATTTTTAAAAGTAAACTACTATTTAAATCTCTGGCATTTCCCAAAAATAATTAGTTGAATCCTTAAAGTTTAAAAACATCATTATGTCCCCTGACTTTTCATTTTTTCATCTATCTGAATCCCGAACGCTGACGGCGCAGCCTTGTCGTTACCTTCCACCCACTTTTCCTCTCGATTAAGGGTATTTTTGTCTTTTTCCCTAAATAACCACCCAATAATTCTAAAAACAACCCTAAGCCCCCATTTCATCTTCTCTTTTTTTTCCTCTCTCACTCTTTCTAGATGAGGAAGAAAAATGGTGTAGTGTTTAGGGTAGTCAGGTGGTAGTGATAGTCGGTTGTGATGATGTTGTTAGGGTTGTGGTGGTGATGATGGGTAGTGGTGGTGGCGAGGGGCTGTGGCGGTGTTGATGGGGGTTGGTGGTGGCGTTTAGGCTGTGGTGGTGGCGTTTAGGCTGTGGTGGTGGCATTGGGGCTGAGGTGGCGATGGGGTGGATGCGGTGGTGTCGATGGGAGTGTGGTGGTGTCGATGAGGGCTGTGGTGGTGTCAATGGGGTTATGGTGGTGGCGATTATCGGTTATGGTGGTGGCGTTAGGGTAATAGTGGTGGCGTTTGGGTAGTGGTGGTGTCGTTGGGGGCTGTGGCGGGATCGATGGGTTGCTTTGATGGCATTGGGGGGTTGCGGTGCGATGGGAGGGATGCGGTGGTGTCGATGGGGGCTGTGGTGGTGGTGATTGTCGGTTTTGGCGGTGGCGTTTGGGTGGTGGTGGTGGCGATGGGGGTTGTGGTGGTTGCGAAAGGGGGGCTGCAGTGGCGGCGACAGGGCTGCGGTGACGGCGACGGGGCTGAGTTGGTGGCGACGGGGTTGTGGTGGCGGCGGCGACGGGAGGTTGTGACAAGAGGTTGTGGTGGTGGGTATTGGTGGTGGTGAGATTGGGAAAAAATTGTGTGTGTGTGTGTGTGTGTGTCTAAAATGATAAAATAAAGGTTTTGTAGATAAATTCAATTGGTAAAAATATGGAGGTGGGTGGGTGGTAGATTTTTTTTAATTTTTAGGGGTAGTTTAGTATTTTCACTATCTATTTAACAGAAAAACTAACGATGTTAGCCTTCAGGATTCAAATAGATGATGAAAAGTTGGGGGACATAATGATGTTTTTAAACTTTAAGAATTCAATTAGTTATTTTTGGGAAAGATCAGGATGTAAATAGTAATTTACTCTATTTTTAATTAAATAATACTCTTTATATTTTTATTATTACTTTCTCACTTTCCTCCACTAACAATCACTTTAAAAAATATTAAAAAATTTATAAGGGAAGAACAATGTATTTTTTTAATTACAGATTAACAGTAATGTTTTCTGTTTTTTCACTCACAATCACACTAACAATCATTCCATATAATTTAAAAACTTCACTCATAAAATTTTAAAAATCTACTGTGAATGCTCTTAGGAAAGTCCACAATATTAGGATGGTAGTCAGGTATTGTATCTATATATATTTTTCATTCAAATTTAATTGTCAATTTGAGGAAATACACAATATTATAAACACTTTTATGGTATCAGAATCATAAAAACGTTTTTTTCCCTAAACCTAGCCTTCCCCTCCCTCTTGTCATTGCTACCTTCATTCGACGACCCTTACACATAAAAAATGGCTCAATAGTCATCCTCCTCTTCATTACTTGCTAATGATTAAAAAGCTCCCCATCTTGTCTACTCCGTGGCAAACAATCCAGAACAAGATTTGGGTTTTGGATGGTGTAAAGGTTGCCTACTCTTCATAGGTAAATCTTTTCAAACTCCACGCCCGAAGATATGATGCCATTAACCACATCGATGGAATTGCTGCTCAGGCCAAAACTCAATTGACTTATGAGCTGTGGGCTAAGATCGACACCATAGTCCTTCAATGAATCTATGGCACTTTTTCTGATGATCTCTTGGCCGAAGTCCTAGATAATAATTGCATTGCATGTCAAGCATGACTTAAGGTTCAAGAAATTTTTCTCAACAACAACAAACATTCTTGTGTAGTGGCTCTTGAACATGCATTCACCACTCTAACACTAGTAGTATCTTTTTCCATGGATGACTACTATTAACACCTAGTGTCCTTCCAGTGGAGATCAACTTAAAATCATCTTGACATAACTGCATCCAATATATTTTTGTAACTTTAAAACCAGACCAAAATCCTATTAACACTCCATTGGTGTTCCCTCTCATGGTTTTGACTCTACTAGCATGCGGCAAAATTTTGGTAGGGGTCGTGGTCGGATTTATTACACGGGCCTCCTCTCTGGGACACCACTACCCCATTGCCGCTTCGAGGCATCAACACCCTACGAGTTATGATGTTTGGAACCGATGAGCTATTCCACCACCACATTGCCCTTACCTAACCCAGCGAGCCTGGGCCTCCCTATGGCAGTCGAGGCCTTCCACCCATCACTCGGCCCATATTAAATAAAGCCGAGTTGCAGCCCACATGATCTTTGACTCGCCCATCTTTTCCCTACCCGAGATAATACACCCGACCTCCCCTATTCACATCGGTAACCTCGAGCTAGAATCTCCCCGACTTCGGTCGACATTTCCATCAAATCTATAGACGAATAACATACATGAGCTAGAATCTTCACGAAGCCTCAATCCGTCAAGTATTTTTTTTAGAGAGTGTGTGTGTGTTGATGTGGAGCGTTTGTAAAGAGAGAGCCGAGATGATGGTGCAAATGAGTGGAAATCGGGTTTTTAGGCTTTTTAACCAAATTTGTCGAACTAGGCACCTCGGCACATCGTTAAGCCATACTTGGCGTCAGTTGTCGACCTATGAAAAGAATATTCATATTTTAAAAATGGAATATCCACACATTGAAATAGAATATTCCTCGCGGACCGTGATATCTGACCTTGGCGGTCTGTTACAAGTCTCGTTGGTACTCCGTCAGAAACCTCAATTCCTTATTTTTGATACTCTTTCTTTGGAAGATCGTTATAGCCACTTGTAAGACCTATATTAGTCTGATATGATCCATCATGCACAATTTCTTGGAAATTCTAGTTTTAATCGTTATGGCTACTTGTAAGTGTTGTTAGTCAATGTGACTCGGTAAAAGTCAAACACAAGAGAGTTTTCGGGACGTGGGTGCATGGCAGGAAAAGAGGAGATAGTGGGTTTAGTGGTTGATAAATTCTTTTGTTTGTTTAAAGTGATTTTCTTTTAGTATCAATCATTAGAAAAAAATAGAGTTCCTGTTTTATGTTTTCTCTCTAGTTTTAATCGTATTTGATGAAGAAATTTGAAGAAAATTTGTCTGAGATTGTAATTTGAATCCTAACATACACCTTTGATTATCCCAACAAGTGGTATCGGATCCTCAAGGTGATTGTGTATGCCAAAGATTCTTCGATTGAACCCGATGATAACCCTAACGTTTACATCAACAGCGAAGAAGGAGACCAGTTCGGTTTCACTGCAGATCCCTACCCTAACAGCCATGAACTACACCACATGGGCCATTAAGATGGAGATGGTAATGGATGCCCAAGGTTTATGGGAATCCATTAAACCGGAAGTTGGAGCAACCATAGATGAAAAGAGAAACAAGACAGTGAGAGCTTTCATTTTTCAAGTTATTCCTGAGGATGTTTTGATGCAAGTTGCTAAGAAGAAAACAACCAAGGAGATATGGGAATCATTGAAGGTCAGGTACTTGGGGGCAGACCAGGTACAAAAAGCTTGATTGCACATACTCAAAAGTGATTTTGAGCTATTGAAGATGAAGGAAGGCGAGTCAGTGGACAATTTTATGGGAAAATTGTCTGGGATGGTGTCACGATACAATAGTCTTGGTTCAACGATTGAAGATAGTGTGTTGGTGCGAAAATTGTTAGACTCGGTACCTGACAAATTTCTCCAACTAGAGCTTCAATCGAGCAGTATTCTGACGTGGATTCAATGTCGTTTGATGAAGCAATTGGACGTCTTAACGCGTATGAAGACCGATTAAAACTGAGACATGCAAACACGGGGAGTGATAATAGCCTACTGCTTGGCAAAACAGATGTGTGCACTGAACAAAAGTCATCTGGGAGAGGGTTCTCATCAGGGACACGTGGAAGAGGTGGAGATAGAGGCGGCAAAAGTGGGTCACGTGGAAGAGGCTCCACTAGGCGTCACGGTGGTCGCTGGGGTGGCAGTCCATATCATGAAACAAACGGTTACAACCAGAAGCCTAAGGATAAAAAAACACATCAAGTGTTTTAAATGTGACTAACTCGATCACTATGCTTCAGAATGTGAAGCAAGCAAGAAAGTTTCTGAGGAAGCTAATCTAACCCACGAGGAAGAGGCTGCGTTGAACCACATAAGATGGTGTTGTTAAATGAAGAAAAAATCCTTCCTTGCCAACATGAACCCATATCTGATGAAAACCGGGACATTGGAATCTTGATATCAGCGCAAGTAATCATATGACATATGTTAAAGACTTCTTTGCTAATCTGGATGAGAATGTAACTGGACATATTCGATTTGGTGATGGATCACGGGTCGAGATTTAAGGAAGAGGGTCAATCTTGTTTGAATGCAAAAATGAAGATCAATTTGTGAGTTTAGGGCATATAATTCCCTGCTCTAAACAATAACATAGTGAGTTTAGGACAGATGATGGAAGATGGATACGAAGTAGTAATGCGCCAAGAGTTCCTCAGAATGTTCGATGAACGGGGGAGACTTGTTATGAAGGTAAAAAGATCAAAGAACAGACTATATAAGATAACACTCAGGGTGGCGTCCCCAGCATGCTTGGTGACCAAGTTAGACGATAAGTCATGGAGTTGGCATACCCGACTTGGTCATGTAAACTTTTAGGCTCTTGAACATATGGCAAAGAAATAGATGGTAAAAGGATTGCAAGACATAAAACACCCAACACAAGTATGCGAAGGATGTTTGGTAGCGAAGCAGACCCAATAGTCGTTTCCAAAAGAAACGTAGTGGAGAGCAAGCATGCCTTTAGAACTTGTACATGCGGATTTGTGCGGGCCTTTTACACCATAAACTACAAGGGGTAATCGATATTTTTATGTTAATTGTCGACGACTTTTGCATATTTATGTGGGTATATTTGCTGAAAACCTTAGATGAAGCTATTGCAAAATTCAAGAAGTTTACTGCTGAGGTGGAGAAAGAAAGTGGTTTGAAGGTGGGTATGCTTCGAACCAATCGAGGAGGTGAGTTCAACTCATGGGAGTTTATTCAGCTCTATTATAGAGAAGGAATAAGAAGACAACTTACGGCACCACACACACCTCAACAAAATGGTGTTGTGGAACTTCGTAGCATGACTGTTATGGAGGTAACTCGATCTTTGCTGAAAACAATATAAGAATATGACACCATACGAAAGATGGACGGGAAACAAACCGGTGATAACACATCTTAGATTGTTCGGATGTGTTGCCCATGTAAAAAGAATTGGACCTCATCAGACAAAGTTAAGTGATTGAAGTTTGGCAATGGTTTATCTTGGGGTTGAGCCTGGAAGTAAGGCATATCGACTACTAAATCCAAGTACCAATCGAGTATGTGTTGCAAGAGATGTAATTTTTAATGAGGGGTGAAAATGGGTCTGGGACAAGAGTTATGATCAGGATTCAGAAAGGCAGTCATGATGGGCTCATATTCAAGTAAATCAAAGAAAAGAACCAGGCTTAGAATTATGATGTTAGTTATTCGACAGGAAGTCAGTCAAAAAACAGCACTAGAGTTTTGGTACCACGTTCAACCTATGATGATACACCTCCACGGAGATTTGGATCACTCAATGAAATATATGAGGAAACCGAGCCCATAGAAGCAATTGAAGACGATCTACTCTTGATCGATGGTGAACCTTCATCTTACAAGGAGGCCATTGTCGAACATGGGTGGAAAGAAGCAATTTTGAATGAGTTGGAAGCCATCAAACGTAAAAAGACCTGGAATTTGGTCGAGTTGCCACTTGGACACAAGGCAATTGGATTAAAGTGGGTTTTTAAACTACAGAAAGCTGCAGCAGGGAATGTGACAAAACATAAGGCTCGACTGGTTGCAAGGGGATTTGTACAGAAAAAAGGAGTAGATTTTGACGAGGCATTCACGCATGTTGCAAGGCTTGAGACTGTGTGGTTATTGTTGGCAATGGCAGCAAAAGAAGGTTGGCTTGTACATCATCTTAATGTAAAGTTAACATTTTTGAATGGAGACCTTAAGGAGGAGGTGTACGTGCGTCAACCGGATGGGTTCAAGATAAAGGGCAAATAGAAGATGGTGTATAAATTACACAAGGTGCTCTATGGGTTGAAGCAAGCACTAAGGGCGTGGAATGCTCGACACGATCAATTACTTAAGGAACTTCGTTTTAACAAGCACACACAAGAGCAAGCAGTGTACCGATTACAAACCAAGACACATACAATCACCATTGGTGTGTATGTAGATGACCTCATCCTAACAGGAACAAGTGAGGAACAAATCAATGAGTTTAAGAAGAGGATGAAGGAGGCATTTGATATGAATGATTGGGTTTGCTTTCATATTATTTAGGAATAGAGGTTGCACAAGATGAACATAGCATTGCCTTAAAGCAATCTACCTATGCGAAGAAGGTACTACAATCAGTTGGAATGTTAGAGTGTAACCCAACATATTGGCCTACGGACCCAAAGGTTTGCTTGACTAAAGATGAAAAAGGAAATGAATTCGATTCAACAAAGTATCACAGTCTCATGGGAAAGCTGAGATATTTGATCCACACCATACTGAACTTGGATATTGTGTTGGTGTGGCTAGTAGGTATATAGAAAAGCTGAAAGAAAGTCATTGTTTGGCGGTGAAGCAGATCCTAAGATATGTGAAAGGAACAATGCATTATGGACTTATATATATGAGGGGTGGTGATAGAAAATTAACAGGCTACTCTGATAGTAGTCATGGAGTAGACCAAGATGACAGGAAGGGAACTACAAGCGTGGTTTTTTATTTCTCTGGAAACCTAATAACTTGGGCATCACAGAAGCAACACACTATCGCTTTGTCCTCCTATGAGGCGGAGTTCATGGCGGCCACGTTTGCAGCTTGCCAAGGGCTATGGTTAAGAAGTCTTATAAGTGAATTAACTGGCAGCGAAGCACAGAAAGTACGATTACTGGTGGATTACGAAGCTGCCATAACATTGATGAAGAACCCTATTTTCCATGGTCGCAGCAAACATACCGATACAAAGTATCATTTCTTTAGACAGTGTGTTGAGCACGAGAAAATACATGTGGAGCATGTGGCAGGTAACATGCAGAGAGCTGATATACTAACCAAAGCCTTACCACTGATGAAATTCACAGAAATGAGGGCATTGTTGTGTGCAATGGATCATGCAGAAATGTGGAGCATGTGGCAGGTAACATGCAGAGAGCTGGTAATTTCTTTTGTTTATTTAAAGTAGTTTTCTTTTAGTATCAATCATTACAAAAAAATAGAGTTCATGTTTTATGTTTTCACTCTAGTTGTAATCGTATTTGTTGAAGAGTTTTGAAGAAAATTTGCTCGGATTGTGTTCTGAATCCTAACATACACCTCTGATTATCCCAACAGTAAGACCTATATAAGTCCGCTATGATCTAACTTTTATCAAAAATCTTCTTTTAGTCAGAAAATTTACTTGTGATAATAATGTTTCCATTGAATTTGACCCATATGGCAATTTTTTAAAGGATACCAAGTCATGCCATGATAGCACTAGGGATCTTAACTAGGATGTCCAAGGCTTTTACCAATTTTACTAAATTTCATAAATTTATTCAGACACAATTTCATACAAATATTAAATCATTTCAATGTGATTTAGGGAGGAAATTTGACAACCACAAGTTCCATAATTTTGCTCGTAACAATGGCCTTGCTTTTCATTTTCCATGTCCTCAAAAGTCTCCCCAAAAGGGCCAAGCCAAGAGATTAATTAGATGCTAATTAGATGCCTCAATGAAATTATTCACTAATTACTAATTCATGCTCATTTACCACCAGGTTTTTAATTGGGCTTTTCACATGATGATGTATTTACACAATATTCTCCCCACTAAGCTTCCTACTAATCAGTGCTGAAATTGCGATCCTAATTGTTTGGATCACGAAGATCCAATTGATTAACAGTTAACGATTTTGTATATTTAAATTGTTGTTTCCGATAAATATTAAAACACGTTTTCCGATCGGTGCATTGAATTAAATATGTTATTGCGGCTATTCCATAAGAGTGTTCCATATTTGAAATCGTTGACTGCAATTAATGGGTGACGACTATTCCATTTGTACATGTAAATCGTTGTTTTCGATCAAACTATTAATTCAGGGTGTTACAACACTTCAGCCCAACTCTCTTGTCTTGCCACCTTCCACCAACACCACACCACCATTGACCACTTCCACAACCACCTCTTAACCTGCCACTGCATAGTCGTAATCAAACACCCATCCTATGACCATCAATAATAAAAAAAGTACACCTCGCTATAGTGTTCTTTTTTTGTATGGCGTATGCAATTGATATCATTAGTCCTTAATTCCCTAAAATTCTATTGGTTCTCGATGTTTATCCTCCCCATCTCCGTTAAGGGAATAGAAAAGTTATTGAGGGGCTTCCAGCGGTGTCAAGGTGACCTCAAAAGGTTAAGGCCCATTTTAAGTGGAAACGTATTTTTTACCCACTAAGCCAAGATGGGTTGAGTTTAAAAGACTTAGAACATGGAACATTTTACTTATGTTTAAGCATTTGTGAGCATGTCTGGAATATCATAAGCAATTAACAAACTTTGTGGGACAAATGGGAACATAAATACTTCGTAATAGAAGTTTTTGGAATATTGACGACTCCAAACAAGACTTTAGTTGGAGATGGAGAAAAGTTCTTGAGTGTATAAATGTTCAAGTCCCACAATACCCACAAGATTGGAAATCGCATGTCTACCTCTGTATGATCTGGTTTGTGGCACCAAGTGGTACCACTTGACCAAATTCTTGGTCGTAGAAGAATCAACAGAGGATTTTAACCCTTTGTCCATTGTCGCGAATGTCATATCGGAGAATGGGTGAAAACGGTCTAATAGTTGTTAGACTTTGTTTCCTCCCTACCATAAGGGAGGTTGATTTATCAGATGTGATAGTGTGGAGGTCAAAAGATGGAAAGGAAAGTATTTTCCATGTTTTTCCAAGTTTGGAAGGACCTCCCTGAATAACAAGAGGATGTCCCTTCAGTTGATATGATGTGGTAAAGCCAAAATATCCATCGCTATTTTTTTGTATATGGTTAGCCATCAGGGGTATGTGTCAATGCCATGATCATTTGGCCCGATGGACTTTGGGCCCATTAAAGGTGTGCATATTCGTTAAGGACCACCTAGCTCCCAATCCTATTTAAATTTTGATTGCCCTTTGCCAAAACGATTATGGTATGCCCTATTCCCTTTAACCAAGTTTCCCTAAGTATCTATGACCTTAAAATCCTTGTAGCATTTGCCCAAACTAAATGAAACAAGAAGCGTATTTAGAACATTATTAATAAGCTTGTTTTGGGTTGTGTTATTTACTACATATGGCAAGAGCGAAATTGGTGGACCCATCAATAAAAAGAAAGGTCTTTACTAAGCTATGTAAGATCATAGAAAATATGAGACTTCTCCTTCCGAGGCTAAAAATTATAAGATTCCATGCCACTTTTAAAGTGGCTAGGTTATGGAATTTCCACCATATGAAGTGGTCTATTAGGAGCTTCGCAACCCCTTCCCAAATATTGTTGAAAACAATACCAAGAAAGAATCGACTGAATCAAGAACTAACAAAACATGAAGAACGACTTCATTACTCGCTTGATTGAATTCAGAATTACATAAGAGAAAAATTCTTTCGAAAAAGATAAGCTTACTATCTTCCGAAGCTAACCTAATTCACCCTTTTATTAAGACTTTTAACTACCGGACTAACAACCACATTACAACTATACAACACAAAGCCCTTCAAGAATCGGTTAACTACAATTAACCCCCTTGACTTTAGAACGTATGATGATATACATGATTTACACTACTTCTCAACAATCTCCACCTTAGTGTTAATCATCCAATACCCAACAAATGCAAACAACGCTCAAAACTAGGACCATGAAGTGATTTTGTTAGCATATTAGCTCCATTATCACTTGAACCAACCTGATGTATAATCACCTCCTTAGACTGCACAATCTCCCTTATAAAATGTAGCTTAACATTTATATGTTTTGTGCGCTCATGAAATACTTGATTCTTAGATAGTTGAATAGCACCCTGGCTATCACATGAGATAGATGCACACTCAGTGGAAACACCTAACTCAGTCACAAACCCCTTCAACCATATAGCCTCTTTAACAGCCTTAGTTAAAGCTATATATTCTGATTCAATAGTAGATAAAGCCACCACTCGCTGAAGAGTAGCTTTCTAACTTACTAAGTTACCCATAACCATAAAAGCATAACTAGTAAGTGACCTTCCCTTATCAAGGTCTTTGGCAAAATCAGCATCCACATACCCAATGCACAATTGAGTTGTAAGATCTACCATTATCAAACATTAACCCAAGATTTACTGTACCCTTCAAGAATCTCAATACCCATTTTGCAGCAGCCCAATGATTCTTGTCTGGATTAGCCAAGTACCAGCTGATTACACTGACTGCATATCCAATATCAGGTCTAGTACAGACCATTAGCTACATTAAATTTCCAACAACTCTAGCATAAGGTACATTCTCCATATACCTTATTTCTTCTTCACTACTAGGGGAATCTTGATTAGACAACTTGAAATGTTATGCAATAGGAGTAACAACAGTTTTACTCTTATCCATATTAAAGTTTCTTAAAACTTCTCCACATAAGAAGTCTGGGTCAACCATAACTTTCCCCTTGACCTGTCTCTATGTATTTCCATGCCTAGAATCTTTCTTGCTGACCCCAAATCCTTCATCTCAAACTCATTCATCAAATGCTGCTTAGTTTTTTTAATTTGATCCTTATCCTTACATGCCACCAACATGTCATCAACATACAATAAGAGATAGATGAAGTTGCCCTTATTATATTCTTTGACATAAACACAACTGTCATAACTACTTCTAATAAAACCACATGATACTATGTGCTCATCAAATCTCCTATACCATTGCCTTGGAGACTGCTTAAGTCCATACAAAGATTTCTTTAGAAGACATACCTTGTGTTCCTGACCCTCCACCTCAAAACCAAGAGGTTGATGCATATAGATATTATCTTCTAAGACTCCATGTAAAAAGTAGTTTTCACGTCCAATTGTTCTAATTCATAGTCATTTATAGCAGTTAATGACAGAATTATTCTAATTGAAGTGTGCTTCACCACAGGAGAGAAATCTATGTGTAATCAATACTTGTCCTTTGAGTGAACCCCTTAGCAACTAGCCTTGCCTTGAACCTAGGCTGTTCAACTCCAGGTATACCTTCTATAACCTTGTATAGCCATATACACTGCACAAGTTTTTGATCATTGGGCTTATCAACCAAAACCCATGTGTGATTCTTATACAATGACTACATTTCATCCTTCATAGCTTCAATCCATTTATCCTTATTCACTGAGTTAATGGCCTTATCAAAGGTTAATGGATCACAACTGACCTCTTCTTCTACAACATTAAAAACAAATGCAGACATATCCATGTCTTCTCTAAATCTGGCAAGGGGGACAATGTTTCTTCTGGGCCTGTTTCTAGCCACACTATAATCAGAAGATCCACCTTCATTAGTTCCTTGTCTTGATGAACTACCAGATACATCCTCACTCTTATCATAAGAGTTCTCCACGTCAATTTGAGTACCCTCATCTTGTGTTTTATCCTGAACCTTATCATTTGGCTTTCATCCATAACATCTTTGTAGAACAAGTCTTCCTTGAAAGTTACATCCCTACTTACAATAATCTTGGGACTGCCTTCTCCCAAACTTGTAAGCTTTAACACCATCAGGGTACACTACAAAGATACATTTCTGGGCTCTCGGTTTAAGCTTTCCCTGATTAACATGAGCATAACACACTATACCAAACACCCTTAAGTGATCATAGCTTGAGGCTACACCAGACCACTTCTCTATAGGTGTTGTCATGTCAAGCGCTGATGAGGGTGATCTATTCACCAGATAGGCTGTTGTGCTCACACCTTCAGCCCAAAACCCCTTTGGTCAACCAGAACTTGAAAGCATGCACCTTACCTTATTCAACAATGTTCTATTCATTCTTTCAACCAACCCATTCTGTTGGGGAGTACCTGGAACAATGAGGTGCCTTGCTATACCATTGATCTTGCAATATTGATTGAATAGTCCACTACAAAACTCTAGTCCATTATCTGACCTGAGTTTCTTGACTTTCTGCCAGTCTGATTCTTAACTAGGGTCTTCCATTCCTTGAATTTGCTCAATGCTTCATCTTTTGTTTTGAGTACATATACCCATACCCTCCTGGAGTAGTCATCCACTATTGACAGAAAATACTTAGAGCCACCTATGGATTCAACCTTGGCTGGCCCCCACAAGTCAGTATGCACATAGTCAAGTATACCCTTTGATGAGTGTGTTCCTTTACCAAACTTTACCCGATGGGCTTTACCCATCACACAATGTTCACAAAACTCTGTCTCAATCCCTTTTAAACCCTTAGAAGGCTTGTTGTTTATGTAACTCAACAAGTCCTTGTTGACTGATATGCCCCAACCTGTTATGCCACAACATGGCTGTGTTCTTGGGATCACTACACACTGAGCATGACACACCTCTTATGGCTTTACCATCTAGCACATAGATGTTGTTACTTCTTCTAGTGCCTGACAGTATTATCCTAGAACCCAACAACACCTTGGACTTGCTATTTTTCAAGGTAATATGATAACCAGCCCTTTCATAGGTTCCCAAAGAAATCAAGTTTTTAGTTAGATCTGGAATGTACCTCACATCTTCTAACTCAACTTCGGTACCACCTTCAAGATACAACTTAACCGTACCAACACCAAGGATGGTGCAGGGTCTATCATCACCTAGTTGAACTTGACCCAGCCTCTCCATCTTTAATTCACTAAAGAATTCCTTGTTGTAAGTCATGTGGAACGAGCATCCTGAATCCATGATCCATTCTCCTGGTACCAGATCACTGGACACTACGAGTACATCAGCACTCTCATATCCATCAAGTGATCCCTCTGGAGAGTTGTTGATAGGACCTTTATGAGTACTTGGTTCATTCGTCTTCTTCTTTCTCTCATGACAGTCTCTCTTCAGGTGCTTGTCAGAATTACACACAAAGCACCTCCTTTTGTATCTTGATCTTGATCGGCTGGATTGCTTTTGTTTGGAAGATCGTAGCTCTGGTCGACCTCTGACAAATAGGCCATTGTTGCTTTCATCATTCGGTTCTCTATTCTTGTGTAATTCTTTCGAATTGACAGCAGCTAAAACCTCATCCATTGAGAGAGTATCTCTTCCGAACATCAGGGTGTCTACGAAGTGCTCATACGAGTGTGGCAATGAGGCCAAGAAAATAATGGCCTGATCTTCATCATCAAGACTGACATTGATGTTTTCAAGATCCAAGATTACCTTGTTGAATTCATCGATGTGATCTTCGAGTGATCTCCCTGGCACCATTTGAAATGAATACAATCTCTTCTTCAAATACAACCAATTTGCCAGCGATTTTGTCATGTAGAGGCTTTCGAGTTTTGACCAAATCCTGGCAGCTGAGGTTTCCTTCGAGACTTCTCTGAGTACCCGATCTCCTAGACTGAGGATGATGGCACTGTGTGCCTACTGAAGAATATCCTTCTTCTCCTTCTCAGTCAATGTCGCTGGTAACCTTGCCTCCCCCAACAGGGCATCAACCACTCCCTGATGCACCAGTAAGGCCTTCATCTTCACCCTCCACAAACCGAAATCATTTCTCCCATCGAATTTCTCCAATTCGAACTTTGTTGAGACCATCTTGCCCCTTCAATCGAATTCGCCCCGTTTCTTGATTCGAGCTGATAACCCAGCTCTGATACCAATTGTTGAAAACAATACCAAGAAAGAATCGACTGAATCAAGAACTAACAAAACATGAAGAACGATTTCATTACTCGCTTGATTAAATTCAGAATTACAAAAGAGAAAAATTCTTTCGGAAAAGATAAGCTCACTATCTTCCGAAGCTAACCTAATTCACCATTTTATTAAGAGTGTTAACTACCGGACTAACAACCACATTACAACTATACAACACAAAGCCCTTCAAGAATCGGTTAACTACAATTAACCCCCTTAAACTTTAGAACGTATGATGATGTACATGATTTACACTACTTCTCAACAAATATAGATGGTGAGAATCCTATATGGAACTCTAATGTAGGGAGGATGATTTATAGACATCTGACTACACTTTTTGAATATCCTTATCTTTCTCACGTTCTACAAATTTTCATTCAGAAATATGAGTGGTGTGGGTGGGAAAATTTGGAGGGTTGGTGTGTGTTTATCATGGAGAATGTCTGGGTGATGGTTAGGTTCTTGGTTTGGGTTCTGATTCTAACTCAAAAGGTGCGGTTTGAGCATAGATTGGGTGAGGTATGGATGTTTTACTCTAAACGGGCATGGAACCATCCCTTGTGTGTTTTGTAGGTTCTCATGGAAGGCCTTGTAGTTTCCCAAAAATCATCCGTGTGTAATAGGTGCTACAATTAGTTAGGGGTGTGCAAATGTCGGTTCGGTTCGGTTTTCACACATCACCGAAACCGAAAACCGAAGTTCGGTTTTTGAAAAATCAACCACCGAAACCGAAAACTGAAGATCGGTTCGGTTATTTCGGTTAATAAGTCGGTTTTCGGTTCGGTTTCGGTTATTTCGGTTTATTTCGGTTAATAACCAAAAACCAAACTTTGACTAAATTAACAATTATCATAGTGAGACAATCAAGTTTTTATTTAATTTTTTAGTCAATGGGCCAAAAATTTCCAAGACAGATAGTTTAGAGGGTTTAAAACTTGAACCTACTAGGCTTGTTTTATAAACACCATGTTAGTTGAATCTTTCAATTGACTAGCAATGTGTGATAGAAACAACATCAACACATACAATGGTTATAAGCTTTTTAACACTTTAGGTATTAGATATGTATGAAAAACTTACGTGTCATATGTCATCCCTTATTTTTTATTTATAATCATTATAATAGGATAATAAAGTAACAATAAAGATATATAAAAAATGGAGGTATAAAAGCTATAAATACATGAAAATATGAATGGTTCAGTTTGGTTTCGGTTAATTCGGTTAACCAAGGGCACAAAACCGAAACCGACTTTCGGTTGTTTCGGTTTTCGGTTATTTCGGTTTTCGGTTAATTTCGGTTCGGTTTCGTCGGTTAATGGTTCGGTTTCGGTTAACGGTTCGGTTTTTGCTCACCCCTAAGTTAGTCCTACCATTTGTTTTTTGGCAGTTGATGAGTTGTATGTCTTTCAATGTTCTATTAAGAGACAAGTGAAGTTACCTGATCATGTTCGCCTAAAAAATGTTTTCCTTCTCGAGACTTGAGCTGGGCGCTTCACTATTCCGTTCATAAGGTTTTTCAAGACTGGTCGGGCGACAAAGATATACATCAAATTGCATGTTCAACGATTGGGATTGTTGGGCTCGCCGGTTTTCAAGACCGTTGGTTCAACTACGGCCTCCGGACTAGCCCAGTAGCCTCTCTAATAGTGTCCAAGTGTCCAAGGTTTTTATTACTTTAAATTCAAGAGTTAGCAGGGGCTTTAATGAGGTTACAGAGAAAGGGTCTTGGATGGTGAAAAATGTCCCTATCTTCCTCTAGAAATGGGAGTCGGGGCTGTGTCTTGAGTGTATCGAACCTTCTAACATCCCCGTTTAGGTCACAACTCATAATGCCCCCCCTTAAATTATGAACACTCGAGGGGATAAGTAAGATTATGGGTGGCATTGGATACCCCCTCCTAATGGATACAACTACCAAGCAGACGTTAACATTCTGTCTTGCAATGGTCCTTTAGACTGTGACCTGGCCGAACTGGCTTTGGGATCACGGATGGCCCGAAAAAGCCATTCTTAGTTGTCTCAAATCTCATGGTTCAGTAAGGGCAGTGGATCAAGCAAACTAGAAGAGGGAGAATAGGATTATTTATGGTACCAGTGCGCAAAGCCAAATAGTTAGTCACAAAATTTCTACAGGTGGCTTATAAAGTGTGTGGTATAATAGAGACTCATCTCGCTAAACCTAATGTTTCTTAGTAATTGTGTT
Source organism: Flaveria ramosissima (assembly GCA_025215565.1). Classification (NCBI taxonomy): domain Eukaryota; kingdom Viridiplantae; phylum Streptophyta; class Magnoliopsida; order Asterales; family Asteraceae; genus Flaveria; species Flaveria ramosissima. Next base: position 61,251,126 of record CM046046.1, read on the forward strand.
GAAAATTTGACCCAGATTAAAAACACAAATAATCGACAAAATAATAAAACAAGAACAATTGATATTGATATTCAAAACCACACTTTTATAAAAACTTAAACCATATATTTATACTCAACCTATATTACTTTTAAACCAACTCAAACTGTATAAAATAATCAAATAGATAACCAAACTCAATTCTTATCTACTTCAAACTTTATCAAATAACTAATAAACTAAGAATAATAATTATCTTCTTTTATTTAATCAAGATTAATCTTCATTCTCCCCCTTAATCTTGATATGAACTCCTACCTCATCAAAACAATGTCGGCTCATCATCATCTTGAAATTTAATCAAATTTGTTGCTTCCTCTTTTTCTTTTAAATCGAGACATTCACGTGCAAAATGTCCGATCCTCCCACATTCATAACATCTTAAGTTCCTTTTGAAATCTCCCCGTCCATATCCTCTTTCACGTTCAAAACGCCTACCTTGGCCACGATCCTCAAGCCCGTTGTCCTTTGGATTTTCTTGATTATCATTTGTATCAACTTGTTGATTATTCGTATGAGATTCTTCTCGTCTTCTACTATTATAGCCACGACCACGGCCACCGTACCGATTGCTATTGTCATATTGTTTTCTATGGTTGTCTGACCGAGAAAGCAATAGTTTATTATGATTCTCATTCGACTCTTTTTTACCACTTAATCTTTCTTCAAAAGCCTTTAAACGGCCTATAGCCTCTTCGAGTGACATAGTCTCAAGATCTGCAAATTGTTCAATAGATGCCACAATTGGCATAAACTTACCCGGAACAGAATTAAGAAGTTTTCTTACCACGGCCTCCTCTTTAATTGTTGACCCGAGATCACTGAATTTTGCCATGATACTTGTAATCTTCCCCGCAAAGTTATCAAGAGATTCATCATCACCCATTTGCAATTTCTCTAAATCACTTCTAATTGTTTGAAGCCGAGCCTTTTGCACCCGATCCGTTCCAAGAAAACGAACCCGTATCCCACACGTCTTTTGCATTCTCATGTTTCGCTACCTGCAAAAATATGTCTTCGGGTAGAGATTGAAAAATAAAAGCTCTTGCAGTTAGATTTTTCCTTGCTTCTACTGCACCTCCGGTTACCGAATCGATTGCCTCCCATAAACTATTAGCTTGCAAGATCGACTTCATCATAATGGCCCAAGTTGTATAATTAGTGATTGTTAACTTGGGACATTGAAGAGTAATACTTGACGGTTCTTTAACCGGGACCATAGCACCGCGACCGTTCTTTCTTCACCCATAATTTCTTATTGTCTTTTGTTTTGAATTGCCTTTGAACTCCAAGCCACCAAAAGCACTTGACCTTTTTTTCGATAACCAACGAAAAAAAACTCAATAGAACTTCTTTTATTTATTGTTTCCACCAAATCATGAATCACACAGATTCTTAGTTCACACAGAACTTCTTCACCTCACCTTTGAGTATTATTTGAGCTCACACAGAACCTCGGTCTTCACGGCTCACACAGAACCTCTCTTCTTATGGGTTTTGATCTTTGGCTCACGCAGAACCACAGCTCACGCAGAACCTCCTCAATTGATCTTCAATGTGTTTGGCTCTGATACCAATTGTTGGAAAATTGGCCCAGATTAAAACACAAAATAATCGACAAAAGAATAAAACAAGAACAATTGATATTGATATTCAAAACCACACTTTTACAAAAACTTAAACCATATATTTATACTCAACCTATATTACTTTTAAACCAACTCAAACTCTATAAAATAATCAAATAGATAACCAAACTCAATCCTTATCTACTTCAAACTTTATCAAATAACTAATAAACTAAGAATAATAATTATCTTCTTTTATTTAATCAAGGTTTATCTTCAAATTGGTCTTGGGACTCTAATGCGAATGTTGTAATGGGAGTACCCGTATCATTGTCAGCTGGGATCTAATGTGGTCAATCTTTTGGTGATTGATAGACAACAAAAATCTTATGAAGCCATGGTTGGTGAAACCTACGTGGGTACCTTTTTCTTTTTAGGCTTTTAGTTCCTTATTTATTTTTCTTCTTTGTTATTGTTATTTTTATTTTCAAAGGTAAAAAATAAGTTCACGTCCCACAAAATATATATTTTTCAGAGGTAACCCACAATCGAAAAAACCCTCTCGCTCAGCCAAAAGCATTTTTATCCTGAGCGAGACTCGCACCCATGACCTCTCATTTGGGAAGCCATGAAGCTATAGCTTGGCCAATAGAATTTATGCTGTTATGCCCTATTAGAAAATGGTTATCTTTGCTACAAGAGTTTGCGACAACATTCCAAAACATTGTGTTTGTCACTAGTTTACGACGATTCTTCAACAAAACTTGAGAAACAGTAATATACCCAATATTTCATACACCTATTTGACAAAATGGCTAGGAACTTGAAATGTATATTTTTGTCATAAACAGAGGATGATATATGTGTGTCCGGCCTTGCATAATTTTTTTAATTGATAATATAATCTGTTGAAAATTAAAATATTATTTAAATATACATACTCAAATGTTTCAATTAATAAAGCCAGAATCACTAAATGATAATATGCAGGTCCTAATTTAGAAAGAAAGTCAATACATGTGGTTCAATTTGTCATACTTTTTATTTAAATTGAAATTCAACAAAAGAAGCAAATTTGAATTTTTTGACAAAAGAAATTTCCACTATTAACAACCCAAATGGAAACATTTGAAAAAGCTAAAAGTTTGAAGCTCATTTCGTAACGCAACTGTATAATTCTCACACTATTTATACCCCGTAAACTCTACTCTCTTCAATACAAAATACACAATGTCGAGCACATGTGAAGGTATATCTAGTTTCTTTCTTCTAATATTTGACAGTTATTTCATATCATTTGAACTAACTTATTAACAATACTACAGGAAAGAGTTCATGGCCCGAGCTTGTAGGCGCGAGGGGAGAAGCAGCGGCTAGTACGATTGAAAGAGAGAATCCACGAGTCGATGCTATTGTCGTCTTGGAGGGGACGGATGTGCCACTTGATTTCCGATGTGACCGTGTGTGGGTGTGGGTGAACGCTAATGGGGTGGTCGTTAGCCGTCCTTCCATTGGCTAAGCTTAGTGATGAGCTAAGAGCCAGTAGGTCGAGTCACCACATAAAAACTTCATAAATAAAATAATTATTATATGTACTTCTTATAGAATATACTTCACTCATTTTTCATGTTAAGAATTATACAATGTATGATATGTATAATGTATGAAATCATTAATAAATAAAACATGTAATTCATGTCTATAAGTAGTGTATTTGTTAAGTTATTTGTGTTAAAGTTTATGGATTTAGTTAACATATTACCTCTCAAAGTTATGGTGTACATTTAATTAGACGTCATCGTAACCTAAGCGCACTTAAAAGCATATTATATGCTGGATTGACTCATTTTATTTTGAGTAAATTACACGGATAGTCCCTGGGGTATGCACATATTGCAACTTTAGTCCCTACTTTCAATAAACTATAGATGCGGGCTAGAACTATGCATGGTATGCACACCGGCAGTCTCCGACGTTAACTGAGGTTAAGTTTCTCTGTTAGTTTTTTAAAAAAGACCAAAATAATCCTCTTTTCTGAATCTTCTTCTCCACATTGTGGTTTTCAACATTCAACACCCACCATTACCCTCAAACCACCATCACCGTTGTCGCCTACACCCTCAACTCACCACCACCATCACCGTTTGCTCCCTCATCCCACCACCACAATCGCCCCTAACCTCAACCCATCACCATCGTCGATACCTTCACCCTCAATCCACCACCACACCCGCCCTTACACTTAACCCATCACCACAGTCACTGAAACACCCTCAACCCACCACCATCATCGTCGCAGCGCCCTCAACCCACCGTCATCGTCACCGTAACAACCTTAACCCACCACCACCGTCGCTACACCACCTTCCACCCGCCACCACCATCACTACCTGCTCCATGCGACCCATCACCATTGTTGCTGCCTACTCCCTTGACTCATCACCGCCAATCAGACAAACACCTGTGGCTACCACTGAACACAATGACAACCTAGTTCGTTAGATCTAAAGAGATAGAGGGAGGGAAGGAGGTGGGGAGAGAGAAAGAGAGAGATATAAAGAGAGAGAGAGACTTTAACTAGTAGTGATGTTTGATTTCTCATATAGTGATGGTGATGGTGATGAAGATGAAGATAGAAGAAGAAGATGAATATGGAAGAAGATGGAGAGATGGGGGTTAGGAGTGGTGGGTTTTGGTTGGAGGGTGAGTTAAGTTTTATTTGAATATTATTATATTTTAAATTTAGGGGTATATTGGTAATTTTACATTGACTTAACAGAGAAACTTAACCTTAGTTAGTGTCGGGGACTGCCGGTGTGCATACCATGCATAGTTCAGGCCCGCATCTGTAATTTATTGAAAGTATGGACTAAAGTTGCAATATGTGCATACCCCAGGGACTATCCGTGTAATTTACTCTTTTATTTTTATTTGTTAATATGAGTAGTAACTAGTAACTTAATAACAATTTTAACAACTAATAGCTCAAAGCTTAGATTACCTATTTTTTTGTAAAGTGTACCTTTTTTATTTGTTTTTGTTTGTTGCCTCTTGTTATTACCGAACAAACTTGGATTAATATATTTAGCTTCAAATTAGACTGAACATTAGAGAATGAAGAAGTGAGAAGTTTCGAATATAGTTTCTAAAATTGGAATGTTGGTAAAAAATGTTAGACGAGAGAACATTAATTTTATTTCTAGAAATGAAGTGCCAGAGAAATTTTAATTAATTAAGTTGCTCATAATATTGCGTTAGTTCAAATTAGGTTGCAAATGAGTTTAACTAATTGTGTGATGCAAATCAATCTTGAGCTCTTTTGAGACATGATTTTATCAAAGCAAAACATATATTTTGCTTATTCAATTTGTTGCACGTGGTAGAGATTGATCTAGTCATGATATTATATCATGTGATATCTTTGACATAAGATTCACGTGGATGTGACATAATACCTCGTTTGATTCGAGTAGTAAAAATTTTTTATACAAAAATCCATGGTTTAAGTACTTAAAAAATTAATGTATTCGATAATAAAATATATTCCATAAATTCAAAATCTTTGAATACAATAGTAAATATCCTCCAAGTTTTCCAAAATATAAACATAGGATAACCAATATCCAAGCATAAAACATCATAATTTTATTTGTTGGGTAAAGAAAACACACAAAAAATAAGAGGTTTGTCGCACCGACAAAGTCATTTGCTCATTCATCGGTGTAATTTCATTAGATAGCCAATCTTGAGAATAGACTTCACTGACATAACCCACTCTGAATTACCGATCGACGCTTCACTCAAAGATCGACAATGTCACCTTCACCAGAAGAGCACCTTTGGAAATTACCAACGGATAATCAATTTTGTACCGCTAAAGAAATCTAGTCTCCAATATATCGCCTAATGGTTATTGTCGCCAGTGATATATACTTCTAATAAAATAAAAAAATAAAAAATAAAGGAATTGTATGAAAATAATAATAACAAGTTCCAACTAAATAAGATACATAAATAAAATTATTCACAAAACTTATAATAATTTTGTTTCCAACAATATTATATAAAATATGTTTATACAACAAGAAATTACTCCTACAAGAATTTGGATGAAAGAATTTGTATTGTAGCATTATTTCTTATCCCTAGCGCATAAAAGCACTAAACTAATCATTTAGCTCGTCCGACTCTTCATGGCTAACTTGACTTTTAGCATGTGTGACATGCTTCTCTTTTGCTACATGTTGCGCCTCAAGGTTTATGACATGCTTTCACTCAACCTCTTGTTGTACCTGCAACTCCTCCTCATGTTCTCATACCTCTACATCACCATCTTTTTCTTTTCTAAGGCACCTACTATCTTATGCTTGTTTCCAGTGACATCATAAAATAAAATTTTCATCATTACCAATGAAGTTTAGAATCATTTAACATATTTTTAGGGTTAAGAACGTATACATTGACATGCATGCAAATAGATGCTATTAATAAGAATTCTAGAAATCAAGTTGTCAACTTTATAACGTAATACATTAAATCTATGAAAGTAAACACATAGAGTATGCATGTTAGTGAGAAAATATGAAAAGCGGAAGTATCTAGAACTCACCTTTAACTTTGATGAAAAATGAAAAAGAAACATAAACATTCAATATTTAATAATGCATCTCATTGTAAATAAAATTTGTTTACTATTTCATGCATACATCTTAGCTTTGATAGTGAAACATGATAGAAATAACTCACCTATGAAGCGCACTCCCTCTTCATTGCTTCCTTCCATAAATATAACGTGACTCTTCCTTTATGGAAAACTTAAGCAATTGGAAAGGGTAAGGGGTAGCCTACCTTCTTTTTAGGAATACTTGTGTGGATTAACATATATAGCCCATCCATTCTTAAACTTCAATGTTTTGGCGTATTTAACCCCATTTTTATCCATTAATTTATTGCATTTATATTTTGAGGGTGTGACATGTTTTCTCTTATTTATATAACAAGACTCATGGGAATCGATGAGGATAAACCTAAAATGAATTCTAGGAGTGGAAGTCAAGGATTTTAATGAATTATTGTAGTGTTTGAATAATTAACACAATTTTGTTTCTTTCCATTAGGAGTGTTAAAAGAAAGACTTGGGATTGAATGTTTTAAGTTAAATCATCGTATGCGATTAATATGTCACGTGAAATGCGAACCCTATTTGGATCGGGGTGTTACAAGTATCCAAAGATGTTGCTTTGCACAAAACGCATATGCGTAATTAAACTAAATTTTATTCAAATAATACAATAACAAGAGAATATTTCCGTGGGTACATTTGTAACATGTTAATTGGCAATCCTCAACAATACGAAGCTTAGCCGTAAGAAATATGAACTCAGCTGGAGAAGAGACCACCGGTAATGTGTTCGTCGGTGATTCGTCACAAACTTGAGACGACAATACATCAGAAATTATATTATACACAACCATTTTCGAAAGGATGGACACCAACGGTATCTCATTGGTGATGGCTTTCGCGGAGTAATTTTCGACAAAAACATTATTCGTAAAAGCACAATATTCTAGTAGGATCATAATGGTAATTTGTTATACTAAAACCAGATTTTTCGCATAATCGTGATTTCTTATACTAAAAGACGGAATTAATCAAGGGAAGTTGGGAAACCCTTTACCTTGTATCTCAACCATCAATTATACCACAAATAATCATTGTTACATACTACTTCTTTTGAAGGGGAATAATACGACCCTGATTTGAATAATAAATATTATTTTAGTTGGCCCACAAATCTATTTTTTAGCTTGGACAACACCTCCAACCCCATTATGAGGAAACCCAAAATCAGAAAACCCTCTCGCTCAACCCAAAGCATTTGTAACCCGAGCGAGACTCGAACCCATGACCTCTCATTTGGAAAGCCATGAAGCTACCGCTCAACCAGTAGAATTTATGATCTTATGCCCTATTAGAAAATGGTTATCTTTGCTACAAAAGATTGCCACAACATTCTAAAACATTGTATTTGCCACTGTTTACGACGATTGTTCAACAAAACTTGAGAAAGAGTAATATCCCTAATATTTCATACATCTATTCGGCAAAATGGGTAGAAAACTTGAAATGTATATTTTTGTCGTAAATAGAGAATAAAATGTGTGTGACCTTGCATAATTTTTTTATTTGATAATATAATATGTTGAAAATTAAAATATTCTTTTAAATATACGTACTCAAATGTTTATCATTAATAAAGTCGGAATCACTAAATGATAAAATGCACGCCATAATTACAAAGTCAATACATGTTTTTCAGTTTGTCTTACTTTTTATTTAAATTAAAATTCAACAAAATAAGCTAATTTGAATTTTCTAACAAAAGAATTTTCCACTATTAACAACCCAAATGGAAACATTTGAAAATGCTATAAGTTTGAAGCTCATTTCGTAACGCAACTGATAGTATAATGTGTTGAAAAATTAAAATATTTTTTAAATATACGTACTCAAACGTTTCTAATTAATAAAGCCGGAATCACTAAATGATAACATGCATGCCCTAATTTAGAAAGTCAATATATGTTGTTCAATTTGTCATACTTTTTATTTAAAATAAAATTCAACAAAAGAAGCTAATTTGAATTTTTTGACAAAAGAAATTTCCACTATTAACATCCTGAATGGAAACATTTGAAAAAGCTAAGTTTGAAGCTCATTTCGTAACGCAACTGTAAAATCCACACACTATTTATACCCCGTAAACTCTACGCTCTTCAATACAAAATACACAATGGCGAGCACATGTGAAGGTACAATCTAGTTTCTCTCTTCTAATATTTGACACTTATTTTATATCATTTGAACTAATTTATTGATAATACTACAGGAAAGAGTTCATGGCCCGAGCTTATAGGCACGAGGGGAGACGCAGCGGCTGTTACAATTGAAAGAGAGAATCCACGGGTCGATGCTATTATCGTCTTGGAGGGTACGGATGTGCCATTTGATTTCCGATGCGACCGTGTGTGGGTGTGGGTGAACGCTAATGGGGTGGTCGTTAGCCGTCCTTCCATTGGCTAAGCTTAGTGATGAGCTAAGGGTCAGTAGATGAGTCAACACATTAAAGCTTTATAAATAAATAAATTATATATGCACTTCTTATATATTTTACTCCACTCTTTCATGTTAAGAAATTTATGATGTATAATCATGTATGATGTATGACATCATTAATAAATAAAACATGTAATTCCATGTCTATAGGTAGTGTATTTGTTAAGTTATACGTGTTAAAGTTTACGATTTTAGTTAACATATTACCTCCTCAATGTTACGGTGTAGATTAAAGTAGATCAGCTCAACTTAGGGTTATAACTATGTCGAGCAACTCAATCTCGATTTATATATTATCATACCATAACTAATCTCATAAAATGGGGTAAATGGATACCAACCCGTATATTTATTCGTGTTAAAGACGTCATTGTAATCTAGACACACTTAAAATCATTAATTTTGTAAATTGTACATTTTTTAATTGTTTTGTTTGTTGCCTCTTGGTATTACCAAAGAAACTTGGATTTTTATATTTAGGTTGAAACTAGTATTAAACCCCCCGCGTTGCAGCGGGGGCAGAAAACCATGCCAAGTAGCACGAACGACACACTAACGTTAGTGTCCACCAACACCGAAAATGCTCCTATTAGAAAACTAATAATAAATGAAAAATTAAAACTGACCAAAAAGTAGACACAATAACGTTAAACCAGGCAAACAAATTGAAACGTGTAACATCTAAAACAATAAGTTGTTCTAGGACTGGCACATTACGGCGGAGTCGTTAAAGGGGAAAATATAAGCGTTTCAACACACATGCATGTTGCGGTGTGTTAGCTCGCAAAATTTAGACCGAAACATGCTAAACAGAGAAAAATAAGTGTATAAATGTTGAACCACACACGCACGTTATGACATGTTAACTCCTAGAATTTAACCGGAAACTTAAAACAAAAATTAGTGAAGCTAAATTGTAAAAGATGTAAGAAGGGACAAATAATATACTAAATTGCATGGTATGTCCTTTAGTATTAATAATTACATACAATATCCTTTAGTTTTAATAATTACATACAATGTCCTTTTATTAAAAGTTTACACACATATTGTCCTTTATACTAACTCACATCCAAAAATACAGTTAACTCAGTTATGTGCGCCCTTACACGAGGGGTATTTTGTCATTTGCTTTACACGTATAATATATCAAAAAAATTAAAAAAATATAAAAAAATTATGAAAAAAGATTAAAAGATATCGGACCGTTGTGTAAGTTGGTGAAACTAATCTTAATGTGTTTTTATTCGACTAGTCGCCAAAAATTTACTGACAACAACCTACAATAAAATTTACTAAATTAAGAAGTCGAAGTCACAAATCAACTACAATGCCTGGAAGTCAACAATAAACACAAAAAAATACCTGTAAATACTTTATCAACTACTCATACTTACAAATAACAAAAAATCAATAAGGAACACCAACTTGAAAATTACCTGTGATTTTTTTATTTGCTCATATAATATTGCAAAAGCAAAAAAAATAAACTATGAGTTGCTCGTTAATCACACAACAACATAAGCCTGAAATTTAAAGAGCAACGAATTACAAAAAGTGAATTAGGAATTTGAATCTTACGATCGTTTTTTGTTCAACTTTAAAGGACTTCAATGTGTGTGAGATGTTGTAGGTGGTGGTGAAGACGATCGGTATTGGAGTATCAAAGAGAGGGGGAAGCTGGATTTAATGGTAATGAGCGTAAGAAGAATGCAAGTCGGGTTCACCTTCTTACCCAACGATCTGATATCTTTTACTTTTATTTTTCATATAAAATTATTAATTTTTTTTCATTTATTTAATATATTAGATGTGGAAAGAAAATAATAAAAAATGCACCTCAGATACATAACGGAGTTAACCGTACATTTAAATTAAAGTTAGTGTAAATGACAATATGTGTGCAGATGTTTTAAAAAAAGACATTGGATGTAATTATTAAAACTAAAGGACAAACCATATAATTTCGTATATTAATAAAGGACATAATTTGTAATTTACTCTTATTAATATTAGTTTATAGTAAATTACTATTTTCGTTCATGAGGTTTGACGAAAATCACGGTTTCAGTACAATAGTTTATTTATTACACTAACAGTCCAATAGTTTTAGGATATGTTTCAATTTCAACCCACATCATTAACTCCGTTAAAATTTTCTGTTAAGTTTATATGAAATGACAAATTTACCCCTGTGATTTAAAAAATACAAAATAAATTACAATATCCACCCAACCATATTCTGCTCTTTCTCTCTCTCTCCTATACTCTCTCTCTCTCTCTCTCTCTCTCTCTCTCTCTCTCTCTCTCTCTCTCTCTCTCTCCACCCTAGACTCACCCCCAACCCAAACCCACTGCCACCGAACCTCCACCACCCTACAACTTTCTTTTCTTGAACACCACCACTACATCTTCATTACCACAATTGCCGGCGACCGAACACCACCACAACGTCATCGTCGGCGACCGAACACCACCACAACGACATCGCCGGCCACCAAATACCATCACAGGTCATCGCTGGCCACCAAACACCATGACAGCTTCATCGCCGACCACCAAACACCCCAATCTTTATCTTCGGTCACCAAACACCACTAGATCTACATCGTCGGCCACCAACGCCTTGAATAGATCTGAAAATCGATGATGAAGGCGAAGTCTTTTTTGATCTGAAGTGAAGGGAAGACGCTGCTTGATGGTGGTGGTTGAAGTCAGCGGTGATGATGATGGTTGTTCTTCTGGTGTAGTAGATGATGATGGTGGTTGAAGTCGACGAGATTGGGTATGGGTTGAGTAGTTCGATCTAACAATGGCACCCTGATTTGGTTTGAAAAACCCCAAATTATACAGCACCTAGCTTCTGACCTGGGTGGTTACGATGGTGAATGACGTGGGTGGTTACAGTGGTGAGTGACGTTGGTGGTTGTGGTCATAGGATGTAGTGGTGGTGGTGGTGAATGGTGATGATGCAATACAAAGAGAGAGAGAGAGGAAAAAGAGAGGTGGGGGAGAGGGAGAGTTTTACTCAAATACCGCCATCCCCAACCACCTTCGGCCACCACTGTTGGAATCATGATGCTGGTGGTGGGTGGCAATGAGGGATGGTGGCAGTGGCGGTGGTGGTGGTGGTGGTGGGGGTGATTTGGGTTAGGGTTAAAGATAATGGTAGATGATTATAAGAGTTTTATTTTTTATTTTTATTTACTAAGGGTAATATAGTCAATTCACATTAACTTAACAGAATTACACTAACAGAGTTAATGGTTTGGGTGAAATTGAAACAAAATTTGAAACTATTGGACCGTCAGTGTAATAAATGAACTATTGGACTAAAACTGTGATTTCGTCAAACCGCAGGGACAAATATAATAATTTACTCATTATTTTATTAATTGTTTGGTAGAGTTTTGTATTAAAGCATGATCGAGTTCAGTTAGTTATTTGATTATTTAACATTAATATTTGAGTTAGGTTAGGGGTAATATAGATTTTAGTCTAAACAGAGGTTTAAGATGTTTGTAAAAATGTGGTTTTGTTTTTTCCAATAATCTCAAGGCCGGATTCTATCGTCGAAGATGACGCGTGCCCTTACATAATTTTTTTTTGATAAATTATAATAGGATTGATATCCATGTATTTCGTTTGATTTATTATACCTTGATCACTCCATATTTTTTTAATATACCTAAGATGCCTATGACCAGAAGTTATATTGATCAAATAACAAATACGGGCATGTCCTTATCTACAAAGTCTCCATCGGATGTTGGTCGGTATATCTTACTTTTTTTGAATAATAAAATTCAATAAAAGGAGCAAATTTGAGTCTTTGACTATAGAAATTTCTACTATTCAACAACCCAAATGGGAACATTTGAAAATCTCAAAGTTGAAAGCACATATCGTAACGCAACCATATAACACATACTCTATTTATACCCCTTCAAGTTTATGTTTTCGGTACACAATTCACAATGTCAACCACCTGTGAAGGTACTTTCAGTTTCCGTCTTCTCATTTTCTTCAAGTTATTTTATATTATTTGAACTAACTTAATGACCATACCACAGGAAAGAGTTCATGGCCCGAGCTTGTAGGCGTGAGAGGAGATGCAGCGGCTAGTACAATTGAGAGAGAGAATGCACGGGTCGATGCTATTGTGGTTGTGGAGGGAAGGGATAATGTTACTGGTGATTTCCGATGCGACCGTGTGTGGGTGTGGGTGAACTCTAATGGGGTGGTTATTCGAACTCCATTCATTGGCTAAGTTTATTGGCTTTCTAGGGGCCATAATCAGTGGTCACCATGTCCAAATGTCATAAATAAATAAACGATGTATACTAAATGTGTGATGTACGTATAAATGCATTAATAAATAATTTTGTGACATATGAGTTTCATATTAACATGTTATGTAATGGTTAAGTTGTTTGCTTTAAGATGTTCTGTGTTAATTATCATAATAATATAATATACTCAAAAAAATGTGTTGAGACAATTGTATCTTTTAAAACTAGGGTTACAAATGAAAAGAGATTTTATCAAATGTATTCAATCTGAGCTCACGGATAATTCTTTCATCAAAGCTAAATGAATCTAATACAATAGGGATTAAATTAAAGGGTATCTGAAACATCATTTGAAAAATGATATTATTCATGCGCCTTCTAGTATAGGGTTGTGTTCGTGTTGTAGAAGACAACGAAAACAAAAGCAGTAGGGCGCTCAGTACATTATATCGGTCTAATCTAGGTTGCAAATGAGTAGATGTTTTACCATGACAAATCAATCTAAGCTCATTCGGGTCTAGAACTTATTGAACAAAAACCAGGATTATAATAAATATGTCACTTTAATATGATTTTTGTTCGTGCACCTTGTAAATATGTCATGTTGGTGTTCCAGAACATAATGGAAAATAACTTGAAAAGGTCAAGTAATATCATGTGTGTTCAAAGTGACAATAAATCTTTCAATCCCACAAATTACAAGCCGTGAGGATATCATTATAGATAGAAAACTCGAATCGTTCTCATAATGAAAAATAATGCAAGATATTATGTATTAGTAATCAACTATTTATAAGAGAAAATTGCAAAAATAGTCCCTATGGTTTGATCATATTGCAAGTTTGATCCCCAGATTCTCAATAATTGCAAATTTTGTCCAAACATTTGAAAGTTTGTTGCAAATTTAGTTCCCAATGTTAGTGTTCGTTAGTTTTAACGATCTGGGGACTAAATATGCAATATGGTCAAACCATAGGGACCAATTGCGTAATTTTCTCAAAAAAATAAAAAAAAACTAAAAAATCATATAAATATTAAAAAATTAAAATTTAAAAAATTCAAATAAACGTTAATAAAGAAATTTAATAATCGTTAAAAATAAAGTAAATGTTAAAAAAGTAAACCAAAATTAAAAAGTAAATAAAAGTAACAATAAAATGCATATAAAAATAAATTAGAAGAAAATGAGAAGTATGCTTAAATATTTTTTATTATAATTATTTTTTATTAAGTTCATATATTATGTTTAAATCAAAGAATCCAAAATCCTTGTGAAAGTATAAATCCAAAAAACGAAAAATAAAATCGAACCATTTTTTATTTTTATTTTTAACTTTAATATGATTTTTTCATTATTTATTTTAAATTTTATAAATGTTTATTCGATTGTATTTTTTATTTTTATTTAATTTTTTTACTTTAGTCACATATTTCTTTTTCAACACTTCTCGCTTTCTCTTTTTACATACGTTCTATTTTTACTTTTATTTGTTTAAGAATTGTCTTGAACTTTTTAAAACAAGTTTTGAAAATATAATCTGAATATTTTTTAAATGTTCAAGAAACAATAAGTTGTTTTAAAAAGAAAGTTTTTAAAAAGGTATTTTATTGTTTTATTACTTAAAACAATACTATAATTTTAAATATATCTTATCTTAAAATATTATTTTATAATTCTTAAATTTTTATTATTAACTATTTAATGTTTTCTTTATTCAACTACTAAAATTATTTTCACACCTTATTTATTAGTTATCACTTGATAACCTTTAAATTAAGGTTATAAATTTGTTGGCAAAGTAATTACAATTTTATGACGATCTTTAAATTTTATTAATTTATGTAACACATGAGTTTCTAACCTGATTATTATATATGTAGTAAAAATGACATGTCGGTAAGAAAAATACTGGTCGGTTATTGGTTTACTTGTCATCATTCTATTTGTTCAAATGACAAAAATTTTGCTTCTTTTGAATGATCAAGATCAAATTCTTTTTCTGCTGACGTCTAATAAAAAAGAAGAAGGAAAGCAATAGAGAAAAGGAGAGACAATTAGCAGTGGTGGCTAGCGATGGTAAACTCAAACTTATGTATTTAAATTTAGACTTAATTACATGGGTGGTTCATGTGGTTAGGTTTGATTTCACTTTTTGTCTCCAGCTCTATGAAAATACAAGGTTAGTCCAAAACTTTACACAAACGTAACAACGATAATCCCTGAAACGGATGGACGTTAACTTTTTAAGTGCGTGTGAAATGACAAAATTACCCTTCCTACCACACCAAACTCCCTTTCACCCTTTCTTCTTCACCATCTCCATAATTTCTACTACCACCATCAAAGCCTCAATCTTCAACCACCACCAGCACCACCTTCAACCACCGTCACCACCGGCACCTCCTTCAACCACCAGCACCACCTTTAACAACCACCACTAGCACCAGTGACCACCTTCAACCACCACCACTAGTACCAGTACACCACCTTTAAACTTCAACCATCACCCACAACCATCACCACCACCACCTTCAACCTTCAATCTTCAACCACTAACAAAAACCTTCAACACCTTCACCACCAACACCACTTTCAACCACCATCACCACCACCACCACCTTCAACCACCAACACCACCTTCAACCTTCAACCACCACCAGCACCACCTCGAACCACCATTACCAGCACCAACTTCAACCCTCAATCACCACAATCACCAACCACAACCTTTAAAAACCGCCCAGCCATCATCACCAATCCGATCCATCTTTGTTCTTGGTGGTGGTGGCTGAAGTGTTTTGACCAGGTTACCGAAGAGAAAGGGTGGTGAAGATGGACGGGATCATGGTGTCATAGTGGTGGTTGGCTTTCTAGTGAAGTGGTGGTGAAGATGAAGTAGGTGGGATAGAGGCGAGTCATCAGTGGTGGAAGGTGAGTCGCCAGTGATAAAGGGGGCGGCGGTTGAAAATGGTGACCGGTGAAAAAGAAATTGAGTGTAGGGGTATTTTAGTTATTAAAAAAATTTAACCGTCAAATTCAATATCCATATATTTAAGAGACCATCGTTGTTACGTTTGTGTAAAATTTTAAATCAACCTTGTAATTTCAGAGAGTTAGAGACCAAAAGTAAACTCAGACCTAACCAAAGAGACCACCCATGTAATTAAGTCTTAATTTACCTTATGAAAACTTAATCAACTGAATCTAGTTTTAATAAAACTTCAATTTCAGCGCTACACCATCTATGCAACAGCTGTTAGATTAAGTCGAATTTTGCCCATTTTAAAATTTGAGTTAACTCAACATGTTCAAATATAAAACGTAGAAGACTCAAAGAGCTTCTGACCATATGGAAAACATTTTTATCGCATCTATTATTGATTTTATGCAGTTTTTATGAAAATATATTAATATGATTATTGTCGATCACATTTGCTAAACTTTATGCGTAGCTGCTACTACAACTCTTTTAACTCCTTTAGAATCTGATTTAGCTTCTCATGTTTAAAGGTGATATGTAGTAGATTCAAAGTGCTTTTCGACCGTATGGAGTGCTCCTTTGTAAAACTTTTCTATGATTTTATATACTTTTTCTTAAGACAATGCAATAGCAAAATGTACTAAGATAGTACATTCAAACTTGAGGTGAAAAAACAAGCAGTAACTTTAGTGTCAAGATTGTTAAAAAGTTTCTCTAACGCAATCCAAAGATATTCTTATTGTCAGTTCTCATAATATAATTGGGTTCCCGGCATGGTAAACATATTTAGTTAGAGGGCTGCAATGGATCGAGTTTCTACTCTTGATACTTTGGGATTCATGAATATTAATCTTGGCTTTTCAATGTGCCAGGTGTGTGGTGAGTTGGATGAGAATGTGGTATGCTTGTTTATCACATGCCCGGTCGCAAATCATATCTAGGCTCTAATCTCTCAATGAGTAGATTCCCAGCCTTCCGTACATTTACTTATAGACCTTATGGATTACATAAGACGGTCCCAGGGGTGCAACCAAACGAAACATGGTTCATGTGATAGTGCTTACAACATGTTGGTGCATTTAGAAAACAAAAAAAGATACTACTTTTAACCAAAAGAATATCCATTCGTCAACAATTTTGAAGACATAAAGGCACTAGGCACGCTTTGGACAAGGAGCATAATGGGCAAAAAGAATCCAGCGGGTTCTTCCCCAATTAAGTCTTTTGATATGAGCTAATTTTTTTTGTATTTCAGTGTTTTATTATTTCTGGTGATCTTATTGTTTTGGTTCTTGTATTTTTCAGGTTTTTAGTTGTTTGCTAGTTTTTTTTAATGCATTTTGCCGTTCAAGAAAAATTACATTTAAACTAATAATTGGATAATAATTAAACAATGATTAGAGGGGTATTTAATGTTGAGTGATATTAAATGTTTAATTAAAGGGCTTTTTAATGCTTGTAAAATAGGGTTTTATAAAGAAAGAGCGATTGGAAGAGAGCGTCTTTGACATGCATGTGTTAAGCATAGTCTCGTTGATTCTCCTTCGAAACAGTGTCACATATTTACCATTATAAAAAATAATAATAAATAAGTAGTTTACTTTGGTTCTAGCTTGCTAGTAATATTTTCTTTAATAAAATTGTAACTATTTAGAAAAGGGGGTTATTAGCGTAGAATGCAAATAACAACTTTTTTTTATTAATAATAAATTATAAATTCATTTATATTTATAAATTAATTTTGATTTTTTTGGTACATGTATCAGTTAAAGAAGTCGAAAGACCAACATCAGTAGGACATCATTGCATACGTATAGACCCTTTTTTGCCAGAAATTTAATTGAATCCTTCTATATGCATCCTTAGCCCTTAGGTTTTAAGTAGTAACACATCATTGTTACATCCACCGATCATTAGAGCATTCACATCATATTTTTTAAAATTATTTGAGTGGAAGTTTTTAAATTATAGGAATGGTTTAAGTGGTTGTGAGTAGAGAAGAAAGAAAATGTTACTGTTCATCCATAAATTTAATGATTCACTATTCAACCCTTAATTTTTTTTAATAATTATAAAAATGGTTGTGAGTGAAAGAAAAAGAAAAATTAATGAAAAATATATAAAAATATATTATTTAATTGAAAAAAAAAAAAATAAATGTTGATTTTTAATATAATTATAAAGATGAAAATAAAAAATAAGATGTGAGTACTCTTACTCTATTTACAACAAAATGAATGCCCCAAATTTAAAATAATTGTGTGCATCGGAATTCAACTTTGCAAAGTCAGAAAAGAAACGTGGCAGTTTTGACTTTTCACTATGCAAGTTTAAATGAGAACTGTTGAAAAATCTCTTAGGCAATGTACAACCTTTAATGCATGAAGTGCAACCAAATTACATCTATTTATACCCCCTAGTTCATCATGCACTTCATACATCATCCGATAATGACAGAATGCAAAGGTAATTTAGCTTCCATCTTTCAAATTTCGTTATATTTTCAGGTTAATGTTATTTAGACTCTCAATTTCTACTTGTTTGTTTTTTATTTAAGTGAATTTAGGCGTGTTATCTAAGACGTTTAATAGGTCAAGTCGAACTAGTTGAATTCCATCAAATGTATTATTTTTATGCATATAGCTTCTAACTTAATTATTTAAGATTTAAGTTATTAGTTACTATGATAATATTGTTTATCATCAGGTATCAATTAAATATTTATAATTCTTTTAAAAAGTATTTCCGACCTAAAACATTTTAAAAGGTACCAAACATGATTTGTTTTGTTTCAAATCACCGTTAGAAGATTGAATTAGGGCGCTTGTGTTTGGATCTTTGTTGTAGGAAAGAGTTCATGGCCAGAGTTGGTAGGGTCGGAGGGAGAAGCGGCCGCAGCTAAGATCGAGAAAGAGAATCCACATGTTGATGCTATTGTGTTATTGGACGGAACTCCTGCCACTAGGGACTTCCGGTGCAACCGTGTGCGGGTGTGGGTGGACTCTCATGGGGTTGTACTTCGAACTCCTAGAATCGGCTAATCTAGCGATATAAGGATGGAACATATAATAAAATACTTAAGATATGAGTTGATTTCATATCTTCCAGTTATGTAAGCAATAAAGTTATTTTAACTTTCATGGTTTGTTTTTTCTTGTGATATAAATGTTTGGTATCTAGGCTACACTACTATAGATTTGACTTTCACCCAAATGATTTCCTATTTACAGAAATTCATCTCAGCATCATGAAAGAAAAATAACCAAATATTTGTTATCTAACAGATTACGAAATGGAACTAAAAGATCGGAATTGAATATATGTTTTTGTCTACTCATTCCCAAAGACGAGAAGTAGTGGATTCAAAGAACCTTCCGACCATATAAAATACGCATTTGTCAGATTTTTCTATGATTTTATATAATTTTTCAAAGACAATGCCTTAGCAAAATTACTATCCATCAGCTTCATCTCCCTTTACATATTACTATACCTTTAAAAGCCATAATGAAAATGAAGATCACTTAAGGCATCATGTACAAGCAGTATATGCATGAATTTGTTTGTCTTTTAGTATAAGGTTTCTTGATTTGTCTTATTGGATAAGTTTTATTTTTCTTATATAAAGTTACGCATATAATCGCATTCGCGACAACGTTTCTTCGCAATTATTTCAAAGTTTTACGTCTGTCCCCGCCGCAACGCTGGGTTTAAATACTAGTATGAACTAAAACCCAACCATATGCCCCTTTTCTCTTGTTTATAAACTATACAAAGTAACTTAAACATTACATCAACATCCTTATTCTTTTAAAACATCAAAAAAGTTATGTGCATACAACTTTGTAAAAGTCGTTATACTTTTAAACATTACATCAAACAAATTATGTGCATACAACTTTGTAAAAGTTGATATTCTTTTAAACATTACATCAAATAAGTTATGATATACATCACTTTACCTTGTCCTTGAGCTTTATAATTGTGATGCGCTAGAGGGATTATTATTATCAAAATGTCTTAATATGGATTAATTAGCTTATTTTTGAACTTTATGTAACCTATTTAGTTTTTAAAAGCGGATAAACTTGTTTTTTTAGGAGAAAGCAATGGATAATGATGATGTAGATGCCGACTGCCCTTTCTAATATATAATACATATTAGTTAATTAAGGAAGTAATTAACAAGACCAAAATCCTTAAAAAAAATCATTGCATACGTATATGCATCCATACATTATTTTGTCAAAAGTTTTATTTTATCCCTCCATGCATCCTTAGATATTGACACATCATTTTTACATCCATTATTTATTCTGTCGGTTGCAAAAATTAATATGGCTGTGTGTCTCGGAATAAACTAATTTACAAAGTCAAATAAAGCAGGCAATTTGACTTTTCACTCTCTCAATTTAAAAGAGAACTGTTGAAAAATCTCAAAGTCAAAGTACAACCCTAATTGCATGATGTGCAACCCGTTCTATACTCTTGATATCTATATATACCCCCAAGTTTTCCATACACTTCAAACATCATCCGATAATGACAGACTGCAAAGGTAATTCAATTTTCTCCTCTTATAATTCCGTTCATATTTCAGGGTTAATGTTATTTAAACTTACAATTTCGAATCATTTATTTTTGATTGAGTGAATTTAATTGGTTGCATTATCTTAGACGTTAAATATGTCGAGTTGGACTAGTTAAGTGTAACCTAATGTATTACTTTTGTGCGTAACCACATCTAACTCGGTTACTTAATTTAAGATTTTATGTTATTAGTTACTATAATAATTTGATTTATCATAAGGGTTTTTACTATTTTATAAATTAACAAAATCATGCACGCAACCAAAACCATTTTGCTAGGTACCACAACATGATCTGTTTTGTTCCGAATTACCTCGTTAAGTGTGTTTGTGTCTTAATCTTTGTCGCAGGAAAAAGTTCATGGCCAGAGTTGGTTGGGTCGGATGGAGAAACGGCCGCAACTCAGATCGAGAAACAGAATCCACATGTTGATGCCATCGTGTTATTGGATGGAACTATGACCACTACGGACTTCCGCTGCGATCGTGTGTGGGTGTGGGTGGACTCTCATGGGGTAGTCGTTCGAACTCCTAAAATCGGCTAAACTAGTGATCTAAGGGTACTATATATTGTGAAAATAAATAAATAAATAAATTGTATGTAAGATGTGAGTTATTTTCATATATCTGAATAATGTTGCAATAAAGGTGTTTAATTTTCTTATGATATAACTAGCTAGTGTTAAAACTTGTGCATGGGGACACGTTAAACCATGAGAAAAGTTAATTAAACCTTAGCAGCAACATTCGTAATACTAAGAGATTTTACACACACTTATAAAACAAAACCCTTAAGAAAATTTCACGATAAATCATTGATAGAAATAAACATATCTCACATAGTCGTCGTCACAAAGTATATAAACATAAGCGTGTAAAGTTGGATGAAACAGTTGATCGAAATATAGATACATGGAATTGAATTTAAAACAAGAACAAAGTAAAATAACATATTAGATGTAACTAAATTTGCTTTTTCAAAACTTATGTTAAAACGTAGACTAGCTTGTTTTAACTCATTTTTATATAAATTTATGGAAAAAATAGATTGGCTCACTTTTAAAAATAATAAAACTGGTTTCAAAAAATTTATGTCAAAATGTTATAAACTAGTGTTCGGTGTCAGCGCTATGCAGCAGAAACGTCAGGGTTAAACTCGCACTACGTGACAGGGCAAACCGATTTTCATCAAAAAAATTAAAGAAAGATACAAAAAAGTAATGAAATATATATTATTGTGCGTTCGTATAAACTAGCTTAACTTCTAAGCTTGTGTGCGACCTAAGCAGGTATATTTTTTTAACAGCCTTCAATTTATTAAAAAACAAAAAAAAAACTAGCAAGAAAGCTAGACAATACAAGTGAGGAGTTATGTTTTTTAATTTATTTAAAAAAGAAAAATTACACCAAGAATTCCATTCTAAATCTATTATTTTCCCTCTATTTTTTATTCATAGAAATGAAAGTTACCGATGATCACAATTATGCATTGGAATATGGTCAACAATTATGTATCCTTAGCACTTCCTCCACTGTAAAAAATGGAAATAATATAAAGGTTTAGAACACAGCTTCCAAATCTAAATTTGATACTTGTTAATAGGGAGATTTTGTGTTGCGGTGCGATAAGTTGTGAACCTATAAAACACTATAGAAAGGAATTCATAAATTAACCACCGTCAAATACAAATCCTTTAATCTAAACAAAAATTTCTTAGCCAAATGGCTAATGACGGGTTGTAGAGTGGAACTTTCATTAACTTTCGTTGCATTGATAACAAGTCAAATGAGTAAAATATCTTAAAAATATAAACTTTTTAGGTCAAGCTTCTCACATACACTTGAAAAAAATATATATATCATAGTCATACATTTATACCTTACAATTTGAATGAATAAGCAGTACCAAAACCTATTTCTGAACTTCTAGTTGAATGAAAACTTGACTAAGTTTATAGCGAAATTCAAATCGTAAATAAATGTTTGTCCCCTTCTTCTATCTTACCTACTGCCTTGCTCCTCGGTTCCATATTGCTCCAGTTACTCGCTGTAATAGCTTGCTTCTTGGTAGGCAATTCGAAACCCATTCCTTTCACCTTCCTGTTGAATAGAAAAGTTTATCTCAATTCACAACAAAAATCAAAGTGTATGAACAAAGATGTTAAATCCGTTTTCTTTCATTGTACACTTTGAATTTTATCGTGTAGCTCTGCCCATTATATAATTTATATAGTATTAATCCTTTTGGTTTAAAACACCATAAGTGAGACGACTGACAATTTTAGGGTAATACCCAACCCCGACTTGGTCACAGTTATCAATTTCATACATAATTTTCTTGAGTTTCATTAATTAACGTCATTTCATGCATAGACATACATAACATTACATGTATCGGTAATTCGACGTGATTAATAGTTTACACGCAGTACAATTAGCACACACAATCGTTGGTGATAATAACTATATACGTGCTAATTTATATACTTTAAAATGTTAAAAAGTAATTCAGAACCCAATATATATATATGTGAGAATAGTCTAAATTTATTAGTAAACCCCACGACAACAACGATGAAGACGATGGCGACGACGACAACGACGACAACAACAACAACGACAACAACAACAACAACGACCACAACGACAACAACGACAACAACGACAACAACGACAGCAACAACAACAACCACAGAGCAGCAGCAACAGCAGCAGCAACAACAACAGCAGCAGCAGCAACAACAACAACAACAACAACAACGACGACGACGACAACGACAACAACAACAACAACGACGACGAAAACGACAACAACAACAACAACGACGACGACAACAACAACAACGACAAGGACGATGGCGGCAGCGACGACGACGACGACGGAGACGACGACGGCGACGACGATGAAGACATCAACAACAACAACACCAGCACCAGCACCAACATCAGCAATAGCACCAGCACCAGCAACATCAACAGCAACAACAACAACACCAACAACAACAGCATCAACAACATCAACAATAACAACAAGAACAACAACAGCAACAACAACAGCATCAGCAACAACAACAACAACAACAATAGTAGCAGCAATAACAGCAACTACAACAACAACAACAGCAGCAGCAACAACAACAGCAACAGTAACAATAACAACAACAACAACAACAATAATAATAACAGCAACAACAACAACAACAACAGGACCAGCAACAACAACAGGAACAACAACAGCAACTACAACAACAACAACAACAACAACAAACAACAACAACAACAACAACGCAACAACAACAACAACAACAACAACAACAACAACAACAACAATATAATTAATATTTAAGGCTAGTTGGAAAAAATACTCAGTAGCACCCGCGCATCACCTGATCCAATTTATTATACATAACATATAAAAAGAAATAATAAATATATATATATTATCTATACTATTTATAAATCATTTTAGAATATCAATATAATAGTTTCATCTTAACCTTAAGACACCTCTAGGGTCAGAATGGTAATAATAGGGGGGAGGGGAAGGGAA
Organism: Flaveria ramosissima; assembly: GCA_025215565.1. Lineage (NCBI taxonomy): Eukaryota > Viridiplantae > Streptophyta > Magnoliopsida > Asterales > Asteraceae > Flaveria > Flaveria ramosissima. Next base: position 61,275,262 of record CM046046.1, read on the forward strand.
TTCGGGGAAGGCAGAAAAGGGAGGGAAGGGAAGAAGAAGAAGAAGAACAAGAGGAAGAGGAAGAAGAAGAAGAAGAAGAAGAAGAAGAAGAAGAAGAAGAAGAAGAAGAAGAAGAAGAAGAAGAAGAAGAAGAAGAAGAAGAAGAAGAAGAAGAAGAAGAAGAAGAAGAAGAAGAAGAAGAAGAAGAAGAAGAAGAAGAAGAAGAAGAAGAAGAAGAAGAAGAAGAAGAAGAAGAAGAAGAAGAAGAAGAAGAAGAAGAAGAAGAAGAAGAAGAAGAAGAAGAAGAAGAAGAAGAAGAAGAAGAAGAAGAAGAAGAAGAAGAAGAAGAAGAAGAAGAAGAAGAAGAAGAAGAAGAAGAAGAAGAAGAAGAAGAAGAAGAAGAAGAAGAAGAAGAAGAAGAAGAAGAAGAAGAAGAAGAAGAAGAAGAAGAAGAAGAAGAAGAAGAAGAAGAAGAAGAAGAAGAAGAAGAAGAAGAAGAAGAAGAAGAAGAAGAAGAAAAGAAGAAGAAGAAGAAGAAGAAGAAGAAGAAGAAGAAGAAGAAGAAGAAGAAGAAGAAGAATAAGAAGAAGAAGAAGAAGAAGAAGAATAAGAAGAAGAAGAATAATAAGAAGAATAATAATAATAATAATAATAATAATAAGAATAAGAATAATAATAATAATAATAATAATAATAATAATAATAAATAATAATAATAATAATAATAATAATAATAATAATAATAATAATAATAATAATAATAATAATAATAATAATAATAATAATAATAATAATAATAATAGTAATAGTAAAAGTATTTAAAGCAATTATAATAGCTATTTACAAAATAAAATCAATTTTAGTAATAAGTAATAATGTGTGATTATATATAAGTAATCAAACTAAAAATATACAAGCTCTCAAAGTTGTTTTAAGTTTCTGAACATTATATCGTTTTTCTCTTATAATCATAAAAATATGATGGTTTATAAAATCTAAATTTGTTATGATGTGCTAAATTATATCAATGTTGCGACATGATTTTTTTTCAAACAAAGTTGTCAATATAATTTTTATCTATAACTACAGATTGAATACTAATGTACAATTAATCGAAATCAAGGGTTATGATTTTTAATTATCCGCGGTAAAGCGCAGGTTCACACACAAGTATAGTATAATCAGTTTAAATTGTACATTTGAAAAAATGACATAATTAGAAGGTACTCGATATGAAAAGAGAGAGAAAGTTATATTAGGTGTCTTAAACTTTAAAAAAATAATTACAATTGTGTCCTTAAATCTTCTTTTAATAAAAAGGTATTTACATGAGACACTTGGCATTCTCTCGTGCATCCTCCTTCTAATTTCCCGCCCAAATCTCTTTTACCCATTTAGTATATACACACGGATCCTTGACCCGGATAGATGACCCGGTTTCATCTTAGGTGAAACCCTACTTCGTCCCTCGTTCCGCCTTACATGTTTCTTGCCTCTACCATGGTGAATCGATTGGGAAAGCTACCACAACAACATAATCTCTATCACATTTTCTCTTAAACCCTAACACCAGAAAACAATTAATTTGATCTTGCCATTTGCATCTACATAGTGTGCTCTTTCTACGAGAGAACTCTCCCAGAACCCACCATCGGTGCATCGTCGTGAACTCACTACACCCACTTCATCCTCACCGGAAATACTTATGTTGTTACTCACCCAATTAAACGTTTTTTCGAGTCCTGATTTTGGTAACGAGTGAGACGAAGGTGTTTGTGGTGGTGTTGTTTGACAGATTTGCTAGGGTTCTCTTTGGTAGTTCAGCCCTAGATTTCTTTGATTTCACCAAGATTCATCCTTTATGTGGTAGTTTATCATCTTAATTAATATATTCAATTGCCCATTTGGGGATGAATCGATGATCTCAAAAAATATAATTTTTTGTCTTTTCATTAAATTTTCTTTGAATCTTTGTATAATTCTTGATTCTGTGCCCTAATTGATGGATATTAGTATGTTTTTGTTTTTAGTTTGTAGGTGAGACTGCAAGTAAGACTCTTGATCGAGGGAGAGATGTTGAAGGTGACCCTTCCAAAACCTAAGAATGGCGATGCACTTTTGTTAGGCACAACTATAATTGGTTATGATTTGTATTCAAGCATATATATTACTGGCTTGATGATATAAAGTTAGATGCATATACTTAATATATGCATTGGTTACTAAAGTATTAATCTTATACACCACTTATCTTAAATTTTCTAAGAAACTAACTCAATAACTAATAGTTTTGTTGATGAATTAACAAAGAGTGTCTTTATACTATCATTTTTCGTTCTCAGACGAGCATGAGTATTTGGTTTGTAGGTGTTTCATGGACAGAGGAAGAACATATAAAGTTTTTATTAGGTTTGCAAAAAACTTGGAAAAGGCGACTGGCGTGGAATTTCAAGAAACTATATGATCACAAGAACACAAACTCAAGTTGCAAGCTATGCTCAAAAGTATTTTATCAGACAAAGTAATGTATCTAGGAGAAAGAGACGATCCAACCTCTTTGATATTATAACTGAAGATGTAAGTATTAGGATTTCACTTAACTGATCATAGTTGATTAGCTAACATGTCAAAAGAGGCCCGCTTGCATTGACTTTTTATTCATTAAATATAGACTTACGGTGACCTTCAACATGTTACCATTTTAGCTATAACTTTTGATTCGACTCGTCTCTGACAAAACAGAACCAAAATCTTTAAACTAGCTAGATTTAGCTTATTACATTGCACGGCCCGTAACTAGGTTCTGTTTGATTTTGAAATTTAATATGTAATTATGTATCACTTTCCAAATCCAGCAATAGTTTAAGCTAATACGTAACTCATTTCAAATAAATAGTCAAAAGTCATCATCTTGTCAATTTACGACATGGAGAATACTATTACATGTCAAAAAACATGTAATAAATATGGATCACTTATAAAATCTATCAATAGTTAAGCTGACATGCAACACATTTCAAAGAAAAAGTCAACATTCACCATGAGTTTGTCAATTAGGAAATGAGGAGTCTTATTGCATATCAAGAAACATTTAATTGTATACGCATATTTACTGATATAGGTGTATGTGCCAAGAAGGATTAACATTGTTTGTGTTTCGTTCACTTCTATTCGGGTATAATACACAATCGTTTTCTCTTGTGGAAAGTTAACCCCGATTACTAACACAATAATACGAAATTAAAGAAATGAACTCTAATGATAATCTCCAACTGAATGTTCACGCTCTTATTAATCAAAACAAGATTACAAAAAACGTAGAAGATGATGCTTCTACTTATAACCAACTAAGCAACGGTATTAACAAGAATTAACAACCCCACAAAGTGCTTAACATATTCTATCCCCTAACTATCAACAAATGACACATTACACCCTGACATCGAAAGTTTTTCCCTTAACCTTCGGAAGCAAAATCATAAGCTTCGGAAGCTAAGCTGAAGCACAATATATTCCAACATTCTCCACCTTTGTGCAAAGCTATCCCACTCCAAGCAAATCCAAACAATAGAAAAACTTAGATCCTCCCAATGCTTTAGTCAGCATATCAGCAGCATTCTCACGAGTATCCACATATGAGATATGAACCTTCCCAGAATTAACTACATCTCTAATAAAATGCAGCCTAACATCAACATGTTTAGTCCTCTCATGATACATAGGATTTTTAGACAAATGAATGGCACTTTGATTATCACACCAAACTAAAGCACTAGCCTCTTTATTAAGGAGTTCAGATACAAACCCCTTAAGCCACAAAGCTTCTTTGACTGCTTCAGTGAGTGCAATGTACTCAGCCTCAGTAGATGACAATGCAACTACACGTTGTAGAGTAGACTTCCAACTTACCAAACTTCCACACACACTGAATGCATAACCAGTTACAGACCTTCCTTTATCTGGATCTTTAGCATAATCAGCATCCACAAATCCAATGACAGATGAATCAGAACTTTGATTGCTACCAAACACCAACCCCACTTCTCGAGTTCCATTAAGATACCTCAAAATCCATTTAACAGCCTCCCAATGCTGCTTACCAGGCCTACTAAGATATCTACTCACCACACTTACTGCATACCCAATATCAGGACGGGTACACACCATTAGATACATTAGACTCCCAACTGCCCTGGCATAGGGAACATCTAACATATGACTCTCTTGCTCAACAGATTGTGGACAATCTCTAAGAGACAACTTGAAATGTTGAGCTAATGGGGTTAACACAGGCTTACTAGTGTCCATTGAGAAACTAGACAACACTTTAGCAACATAACCCGTTTGAGACAATCTCAATATACCAAGACTACGATCCCTTGTAATCTCCATTCCCAAAATTTTCTGAGCCTCTCCCAACTCTTTCATTTCAAACTCTTTCATTAGTAAAGCCTTGACATCATCTACATCAGATTGAGCCTGACTTGCAACCAGCATGTCATCAACATATAATAACAAATAGACATAGCCTCCACACCTTGCTCTCCTGTAATACACACATGAATCATAAGAGCTTTTGCTGAACCCTTGAGACAGCACATAATCATCAAACCTCTTATTCCATTGCCTTGGGGACTGTTTCAATCCATAAAGAGACCTTTGCAAAAGACACACCTTATCTTCATTCCCTTTCACCACAAACCCTGGAGGTTGCTTCATGTAGATCTGCTCATCAAGACTACCATGTAAAAAGGCAGTCTTCACATCCAGCTGTTCTAGAACCAAATCATACACAACAGCTAGTGAAAGCACTATTCTTATGGATGAATGTTTCACAACAGGAGAGAAAATATCATTATAATCCACTCCTTCAACCTGAGTAAACCCTTTTGCAACTAACTGGGCTTTATATCTAGGAGCCTCCCCCTTGTGCACACCTTCCTTCACCTTGAACAACCATTTGCAGCTTACTAACTTCTGCTCCTTAGGCTTATCAACTAGTACCCACGTGTTGTTCTTCTCTAAAGACTCCATTTCTTCCAACATGGCCTGCATCCACTTTGAGCTATCCTTTGAAGTCACTGCCTCATCATAATTCAAAGGTTCACATTCACTTTCTACTGCAGCTGCATTGAACACAAAGGCAGAGAGATTATCTTCCTCTCTAAACCTTGGAGGAGGTACAATTTGTCTCCTAGGCCTATCTTTAGCAATGCTATAAGTAGGTTGAGGACTACTAGAGCTAGACCCACTCATCTCACTCTCAACACCCATGTGAGACAGCCTTTGTTCCTGCTCCACCTCAAGATGAACTTTCTCAAAATTAGTTTCACACTCAGAAACATGTCTTGAGATCACATCTTTATATAACACCTCTTCTCTAAATACAACATCTCTGCTAACCATCACCTTAGGAACACCCTCATCAATTCTCCAAAGTCTATACCCTTTAACACCTTCTGGATATCCCAGCACTACACATTTCACTGCTCTTGGTTCTAGCTTGCCCTTACTCACATGAGCATAAGCTAGAGAACCAAACACCCTCAATCTTGAGTAGTCAGCTGGATAACCTGACCATAACTCCCATGGAGTCTTCATGCCTATGGCACTAGAGGGTGACATGTTTACCAGCAATGCAGCTGTACTCAGGGCTTCACCCCAAAACTGTTTAGGCATGCCGGATTCTATTAACAGGCATCTCAACTTGTTCAGAAGAGTTCTATTCATCCTCTCAGCAAGACCATTCTGCTGAGGGGTTCCAGCCACTATGTGATGCCTAATAATCCCTTGATCTTTACAATACTTGTTAAACATATGGTTGCAAAACTCAAGCCCATTATCAGTCCTGAGCTTCTTCACTTTCTTCCCAGTTTGAGTCTCCACCATTACTTTCCATTCCTTGAACCTTCCAAAGGTTTCATCCTTGTGCTTCAAAAGAAACACCCATACCTTCCGAGAGTAATCATCAATTATGGAGAGAAAGTATCTTGCACCACCTAGTGTAGCTGTTCTAGCTAGCCCCCACAAGTCTGAATGAATATAGTCTAAAACACCCTGGGAAGTATGTGCACCCTTCCCAAATCTTACTTTATGAGACTTTCCCATGACACAGTTCTCACAGAACCCAACTTCACAGTTACTCAAGTCATCTACCAACTGTTGTTTGTTTAATTCATGCAAACCTTGGGTGCTTATGTGACCCAACCTTCTATGCCACAACATGACAGGTGATGTATTCTCTGACTCTGCAACATTAGCAGCCTCAACCTTCACCTTCCCATCTAGCACATAAGTGTTATTCTGCTTTCTTGTTCCAGACAGCAAGCACATTGACCCTTTTATAACTTTGGCCTTACCATTCTTCAGGCTCACTATATGATCATTCCCTTCAAGGTACTGTAACACCCGGAAATTTATTATTTTGAAGCCGGCGAAGAAAGAAAAGAAATAAAGTCCAAAGTCGAGGGACCAAACTCGCCAATGAAGAAAAGTCGGGTAATGTGGTGATATGTGTAGGGAGAGGGCAGCCCACTCTCCCCACACTTAACACATTTCAGCTCACAAAGAAGAGAGAAGAGAGAAAGAGGAGAAAAGGGAGAAAAGTGGTGTTTCGGGTGATTCGGGTGTCCAAATCCGTCGAGTAGCAAGCCAAATCGAAGCTCTTGTCTTTGTGCTCGATTGTGTGAGTTCTAGGACCCCACTTTTACTTGTTTTCAACTGATTTTGGGGCAGGAAGATGTCAAAAACCCGTTTTTATGTGTGAGTGTGTTTGACCCATTTGGGTGTGATGTGTATGGTGTGTTTAGAGTATGATTTCGGGCTTGTGTGTGCTTGTATGGTGTTAAGGTATACATTCCTAAGGTCCAGGAGGGTTGATTTAGGCTTAGAATGGGTTTGGATGAGCTTGGAGGCCGAAAATGGCAGATTGGGTTCGGGATGAACTCCATTCTGCATCAGCTAGGGCTAGGCGACCGAATGAAGGCCATACGACCGAATGAGGGCGATTGAAGGTCATTCGCACGATTGGGGTTCAGTCGCACGACTGGGAGTCCAGTCGCATGAGGGATGTGCGACTGAGGATTCAGTTGCATAGATGCTTAGTCGCATGAGTCCATACGCATGAGGTTAGTCGCATAGGTGCCCATTCGCAGTAATCCCATTCGCACAAGGTCCATACGCATGATTGGATGTTCATTCGCATAGATGGCCATCCGCATGGGTCCAGTCGCATGATGTTCAGTCGCATGGAGGCCATGCGACTGAAGAGTGTCCATACGCCCGAATAGGGCTGTTGCACTCGAATGAATGTGTAGTTTGACTTTTGGCCTTCGGGGAAAGGTCTAGATGTAAGTTTGGACGTAAAGTAATCCGTAAGAGCATGTAAGAGTATGGTTATAGCCTTAGAGTGCATATAGGGCATGATGATGATGGTGATGGTGTTGCATGTTTATGCATATTATGAATGTATGATGTTGCCCTGTATGATGTTGATGAATATGTTTGATATGTTCCTTGTTATGATGTATGATTATCTTTCTTATGGCTTTACGTATTATGACGAAAGAAGTGAAGTATTATGTAACGTAAAGTGGAAAGAAATGACATGTCTTGCATGCATCGGATAACGGGTCCTTCTTTGTGATTGACCATTATGTGGAACCTCTACCGCTTACCCTTAGTACTGTGGCATACGTTTAGCTGTTCATTTATTGACTTCGGCCCAGTGGCTATGACCGTCGGTTATCATTAGTACTGTGGCATACGTTTAGCTGTTCATTTATTGACTTCGGCCCAGTAGCTAAGACTGATTGGTTAACCCCAGTACCGTGGCATACGTTTAGCTGTTCATTTATTGACTTCGGCCCGGTAGCTGTGACTAATTGGGGTGTAGCATATGGTATTGGTATGGATGATGTCCGATGCGCAAGTAAGTTAAAAGGAACGAACGAATGAATGAAGAAGATAATAATGACATTATCTATGCGTACGTATGATGTGTGATCATGTCAAAGTAACGAATGGTTTTATATGAAAGTAAAGAATATTTTATTATTAAAACTAGAACTCACTCAGCAACGCTGACTTTTACTGCATTTTCCAGTTGGCAGGTAAATGAGTGCTGAGGATGGCACGGCGAAGCTACTCAGCTCTTTTGGGATGGCATCCAATTATATAGCTTTTGTGATGTAATGCAAACATGAATTTTGTAACCGGATAATGATGTATTATTTGGCAAAAGTAATTATAATGAAAAGTGATGTCATTTTTGAATGTTTCCGCTGCAATGATTTTCTTAATGTAATGTAATTATATGTTTTATGTGCGATGAATGACCAACTGTAAGCGTCCCGGGAACGGGGCCTTACAAGTTGGTATCAGAGCCAAAGTTTAAGTGAAATGGGTAAAATTTCAAAATAAACCTTAACTTAAACTGAAAATGGGACGAATGGGGAATGGGATGCCAAACTGAGTAGCTGCGTGCCATCAGGTATTTTCTTAAAGTTAACCGGTTTATGTGCGCATGGTATATGTTATGTGTTGTATGTAGATTTGAATACTGATGTAGTCAGGACAGGTAATACTTGGGGTATGAAGAGTACAGTAAGTGGCTAATCACAACTGGCCACTGTAATTAGGGACTTACTATACTTGACATAAACTGAGTTGTTTCCTTGAATGACCGTGTTGGTGTTTGAATCTTTCAGTGTGTTAGAGAATGGCTGGTGGTAGATCTTCTAGAGCTTCTAGGGGTGGAGGCCGTGATGGCCCTGTTGCTGAACCACGCCCTAAGAGAGGAAGGCCTAGAGCTGAGAAAGAGGTTCCTGCAGAACCTGAGACTCCTCATCCAGAAGCTGGGGATGAGAGTGCGAACTTGAGGGCCTCGGTAAAGGAGGCTGTTGTTGAGGAAGTGCATCAGGTCATGTAGACGATCTTACCGTCTGTGGTGACCGAAGTCATCAAAGCTGTGAAGGAAGGGGAAAGGAAGGAGAGAAACCGGGCCACGGGGGAGCAACCGGAGCCTGAAACTATTTTCTCCGATAATGAGGAGGAAGAGGAAGAGGAGCCTGTGCGGGAGGTGGCACGAGGCTGCAACTATGGGGTGTTTATGAGATGCAAGCCCCCTACTTTTGACGGTAATGGCAATGCCGCTGCTGCTCACCGATGGGTGAGAGAAATGGAGGCTGTCCTCGACATAAGCGAATGCCGAGAAGATCAGAAGGTAAAGTTTGCCACCCACTCCTTTGTGGACTCGGCACTATGCTGGTGGGACAACATTGTCCAAGCTGAGGGTAATCGGGCGATCGGGAGAATGAGGTGGCCCGAACTGAAGAAGATGGTAATTGAGGAGTTCTGTCCTCACAGGGAAATGGATAGGATTGAGAGGGAGTTCCTGCAGCTGGAGGCGGGATCCATGACACACCAGCAATATACTACCAAGTTCAACGAGATGGCACGGTTGGTGCCGGATCAGGTGACGCCTCTTTCTCGGAAGATCAAGAGGTACATTCAGGGTTTACCGGTGGATGTCCGCCGGCATATGATCGCCGCCCAGCCAAGTACGTTTAGGTCGGCAGTTGATCTGGCCGGAAGACTTTATGATGAGAGGGGAGTGGTGGTGGTTGAAGCGAATAGGAAGGGTGGTGGTGATCGAAGCTGGAATGGGAAGAGGTTTGGTCGGGGTGAGGCCTCGACGGGTAACAAAAAGGCACGGGTGGATGACCGCCGCGTGGCCACACCGGGAGCAGGGTCGAGGAGATATGGAAAGTGTGGAAAGGAGCATGCGGGAGAATGCAGGCTGGGTTTGAACGTGTGCTTCAAGTGTGGGAAGACTGGGCATATGGCAAAGGATTGCCTGACGGGCAAATGTTTTAACTGTGGGGAAATTGGTCACATGAGCAGGGATTGCAAGAAGCCGAGGGCTGAGAGTTCAGGGGCGAAGAGGACGGGAGGTGACGGACCGAGGGCGAGCGCCAGGGCATTCACCATGACACAAGAGGAGGCTAGGACGGACCCTGACGTTGTGTCCGGTACGTTTCTGGTGAACCAAACTTTAGCTTCTGTGTTATTTGATTCTGGTGCTAGTAGGAGTTTTATTTCTGCTGCCTTCTGTGCTAAGCTGCCTGTTAGTAGTAGACGTGTTGATGCGCCCTTTGATGTAGAAACTGCCATAGGTAAGTCTACCAGGATTTCTGAGATGATAGAGAATTGTGATGTGGAGCTTGAGGGTCATAAGTTTCCTGTTAGACCGTTTGTGATGACCTTAGGTGGTTTTGATTTGGTACTTGGGATGGATTGGTTAGCGGACTTCGAGGCGAACATTGTGTGTCGCAAGAAGATGATTCGGTTGTCGGCGCCTGACGGTAGTTCAGTGACGGTATATGGTGATCGGGTTACTACGATTCCGAAGGTGATCTCGATGGCAGTGGCGGGAAAGTGTATGAGGCGTGGATGTAGTGCCTACTTGGCCTATGTAAAGGATGTGGATACGCCAACACCACAACTAGTCGATGTACCGGTTGTGTGTGACTTTCCAGATGTGTTTCCAGAAGATTTATCAGGAGTGCCACCTGACAGGGAGATCGAGTTTCAGATTGATCTGATACCGGGTGCCCAACCTGTCGCCAAGGCACCGTATCGGTTGGCTCCGACCGAGATGAAAGAATTGATGGAGCAGTTGCAAGAGCTGCTTGATAAGGGGTTCATTAGACCGAGTATCTCTCCTTGGGGTGCTCCGGTCCTGTTTGTAAAGAAGAAGGACGGTAGTATGAGGATGTGCATCGACTACCGCGAGCTGAACAAGTTGACAGTGAAGAACCGATACCCCTTACCGAGGATAGATGATTTGTTCGATCAGCTTCAGGGTGCCAGTTGGTTTTCGAGAATAGATCTTCGATCTGGTTACCATCAGTTGAAGGTGAAGGAGCAAGATATTCCTAAAACAGCTTTCCGTACGCGCTATGGTCACTACGAGTTTCTTGTCATGTCCTTTGGCTTGACCAACGCGCCAGCTGCTTTTATGGATTTGATGAACCGTGTGTGTCGGCCTATGTTGGATAAATCAGTGATTGTGTTTATTGATGATATCCTGATTTATTCGAGGAGCGAAGCAGAGCATGCTGGTCACATTCGGGAGGTTCTAGAGACGCTGAGGAGGGAGAAGTTGTATGCAAAATTCTCCAAGTGCGCGTTCTGGTTGCGCGAAGTTCAGTTCTTGGGTCACGTGGTGAATCCCGATGGGATTATGGTGGACCCGGCAAAAGTGGAGGCGGTTATGCAATGGAAGTCGCCAAAGACGCCATCCGAGATTCGTAGCTTCTTGGGTTTGGCGGGTTACTATAGAAGGTTCATCCAAGACTTCTCCAAGATTGCTTCTCCACTAACCAAGTTGACCCGTAAAGAGGCGAAGTTCGTATGGGGTCAAGCTCAAGAGAAGGCGTTTGAAGAATTGAAGGCGAGGCTGACTCAAGCTCCTATTCTGTCATTACCCGATGGAAGTGAAGATCTGGTGGTTTATTCCGATGCTTCTTACTCGGGGTTGGGGTGTGTGTTAATGCAGAGAGGAAAAGTTATAGCCTATGCATCCCGACAGTTGAAGGTTCATGAGGTCAATTATCCTACTCATGACTTGGAGCTAGCAGCTGTGGTCTTTGCATTGAAGATTTAAAGGCACTATCTGTACGGGACTAAGTGCACCATATTTACTGACCACAAGAGTCTGAAGTACTTCTTTGAGCAGAAGGATTTGAACATGAGGCAGAGGCGGTGGTTGGAACTTATAAAGGATTATGATTGTGAGATCCACTACCACCCGGGCAAGGCCAACGTGGTGGCTGATGCCCTTAGCCGGAAAGAGAGGCCCGAGCCGATCCGGGTGAAAGCCTATCAGTTGATCATGACCTCCGACGTGATGATGCAGGTTAAAGAGTTTCAAGATGAGGCATTGAAAGAAGATCATCTTAACTCTGAAAGAATGAGAGGTCTGGTTGGGGAATTGGGTGAAAACACACTCGGTGTTAGGACCCGATTCGATCGTGTGTGGATTCCTCGTTTTGGGGATCTACGGGTGAAGATAATGGATGAAGCTCACAAGACTCGGTACTCCATTCATCCTGGTGCCACGAAGATGTACCATGATATGAAGAAAGATTATTGGTGGCCGGGCATGAAGCGCGATGTGGTGGAGTATGTGAGTAAGTGCCTTACTTGCTTACAGGTGAAGGCCGAGCATCAAAAGCCGTATGGGAAGATACAACCTTTGGATATACCGGAATGGAAGTGGGAGCACATCACCATGGATTTCATTACCAAGCTACCGCGTACTCCGAAAGGGTACGATGCCATATGGGTGATAGTTGACCGTTTGACGAAGAGTGCTCACTTCCTACCGATCCGCGAGACATATTCATCTGAGAGGTTGGCGGATCTGTTCATCAAGGAAATTGTGACTCGTCATGGTGTGCCGGTGTCTATTGTGTCGGATCGCGACACTCGGTTTACATCTAAATTCTGGAAGAAGTTCCACGATGCTATGGGGACGAGGTTACATATCAGCACGGCTTATCATCCCCAGACTGATGGTCAGTCAGAAAGGACCATCCAGACGCTGGAAGACATGCTTCGGGCATGTGTGATTGATTTTGGCGGAAGTTGGGATGACCACCTACCGTTAGCCGAATTCTCATACAATAACAGTTATCATGCCAGCATTGGCATGCCTCCATATGAGATGTTATACGGTAGGAGATGCAGAACGCCCGTTTGTTGGGGTGATATTGGTCAGAAGGAATTGGGAAGCGTCGAGGTAATCGAGGCTACGACTGAGAAGCTTGAGAAGATTAAAGCCTTCATGAAGGCAGCCAAAGACAGACAGAAGTCGTATGCTGATAAACGACGCAGGCCGATTGAGTTCCAGGTGGGTGACCGGGTTATGTTGAAGGTCTCACCTTGGAAGGGTATCATTCGCTTCCGAAAGCGGGGCAAGTTGAGCCCAAGGTATATAGGCCCTTTCCGAATCATCGCTCGAGTAGGAGAGGTGGCCTATAGACTGGAGTTACCGGATGAGTTAAGTGGAATTCACCCGACATTCCATGTATCGCATCTAAGGAAGTGCTTAGCAGATGAAGATATGATTGTCCCATTGGAAGACATCGAAGTAGATGAACGGCTCAATTATGTAGAGCAACCAGTGGCAATCATCGACCGAAAGGAGAAAAGGCTAAGGAATAAAGTGGTTCCTCTTGTGCGTGTACAGTGGAAGCACAGGAAGGGATCCGAGTCAACGTGGGAGACCGAGGAAGAAATGAGACAACATTATCCACGTTTGTTCGAGGAATGACAGGTTTCGGGGACGAAACCTATTTAAGGGGGGTGGACTTGTAACACCCGGTAATTTATTATTTTGAAGCCGGCGAAAAAAAGAAAAGAAATAAAGTCCAAAGTCGAGGGACCAAACTCGCCAACGAAGAAAAGTCGGGTAATGTGGTGATATGTGTAGGGAGAGGGCAGCCCACTCTCCCCACACTTAACACATTTCAGCTCACAAAGAAGAGAGAAGAGAGAAAGAGGAGAAAAGGGAGAAAAGTGGTGTTTCGGGTGATTCGGGTGTCCAAATCCGTCGAGTAGCAAGCCAAATCGAAGCTCTTGTCTTTGTGCTCGATTGTGTGAGTTCTAGGACCCCACTTTTACTTGTTTTCAACTGATTTTGGGGCTGGAAGATGTCAAAAACCCGTTTTTATGTGTGAGTGTGTTTGACCCATTTGGGTGTGATGTGTATGGTGTGTTTAGAGTATGATTTCGGGCTTGTGTGTGCTTGTATGGTGTTAAGGTATACATTCCTAAGGTCCAGGAGGGTTGATTTAGGCTTAGAATGGGTTTGGATGAGCTTGGAGGCCGAAAATGGCAGATTGGGTTCGGGATGAACTCCATTCTGCATCAGCTAGGGCTAGGCGACCGAATGAAGGCCATACGACCGAATGAGGGCGATTGAAGGTCATTCGCACGATTGGGGTTCAGTCGCACGACTGGGAGTCCAGTCGCATGAGGGATGTGCGACTGAGGATTCAGTCGCATAGATGCTTAGTCGCATGAGTCCATACGCATGAGGTTAGTCGCATAGGTGCCCATTCGCAGTAATCCCATTCGCACAAGGTCCATACGCATGATTGGATGTTCATTCGCATAGATGACCATCCGCATGGGTCCAGTCGCATGATGTTCAGTCGCATGGAGGCCATGCGACTGAAGAGTGTCCATACGCCCGAATAGGGCTGTTGCACTCGAATGAATGTGTAGTTTGACTTTTGGCCTTCGGGGAAAGGTCTAGATGTAAGTTTGGACGTAAAGTAATCCGTAAGAGCATGTAAGAGTATGGTTATAGCCTTAGAGTGCATATAGGGCATGATGATGATGGTGATGGTGTTGCATGTTTATGCATATTATGAATGTATGATGTTGCCCTGTATGATGTTGATGAATATGTTTGATATGTTCCTTGTTATGATGTATGATTATCTTTCTTATGGCTTTACGTATTATGACGAAAGAAGTGAAGTATTATGTAACGTAAAGTGGAAAGAAATGACATGTCTTGCATGCATCGGATAACGGGTCCTTCTTTGTGATTGACCATTATGTGGAACCTCTACCGCTTACCCTTAGTACTGTGGCATACGTTTAGCTGTTCATTTATTGACTTCGGCCCAGTGGCTATGACCGTCGGTTATCATTAGTACTGTGGCATACGTTTAGCTGTTCATTTATTGACTTCGGCCCAGTAGCTAAGACTGATTGGTTAACCCCAGTACCGTGGCATACGTTTAGCTGTTCATTTATTGACTTCGGCCCGGTAGCTGTGACTAATTGGGGTGTAGCATATGGTATTGGTATGGATGATGTCCGATGCGCAAGTAAGTTAAAAGGAACGAACGAATGAATGAAGACGATAATAATGACATTATCTATGCGTACGTATGATGTGTGATCATGTCAAAGTAACGAATGGTTTTATATGAAAGTAAAGAATATTTTATTATTAAAACTAGAACTCACTCAGCAACGCTGACTTTTACTGCATTTTCCAGTTGGCAGGTAAATGAGTGCTGAGGATGGCACGGCGAAGCTACTCAGCTCTTTTGGGATGGCATCCAATTATATAGCTTTTGTGATGTAATGCAAACATGAATTTTGTAACCGGATAATGATGTATTATTTGGCAAAAGTAATTATAATGAAAAGTGATGTCATTTTTGAATGTTTCCGCTGCAATGATTTTCTTAATGTAATGTAATTATATGTTTTATGTGCGATGAATGACCAACTGTAAGCGTCCCGGGAATGGGGCCTTACAGGTACCCAGTAAGATCAAATTCCTTTTTAAACTAGGTTAGCTTTTTTTTTGTTGTACTGTCTGGTACAACTTTGTACCCGGAGTACACGAAGTAGCACCTCCTGAAACTTAGTTCCGAGACAGGTTCCGTATGAGTCTTTCAAGGATGTGAATTTTCATTACCCTCCCTTTAAGACTAAGTCTTCTATGTCCGATAGATTGGTCACGAAGTCAAGATATAATAGCTTCTTACGGATTCATTTATAAGCATATCTCACCTCATGAAGGGTGAGGTTGGTACCAGACGTTAGCCTCAGTTCAACCATCCCTAGTCCTTGAATTTCACAAGGCCTGTCATCCCCTAATTGCACCACCCCCCTAGAGCCCATCTTTAATTCCTTAAAGAAGTCTTTTCTGAGAGTCATGTGATATGAGCAACCTGAGTCTAGGATCCATTCATCACTTGTTCCACCTTTGGACACCATTAACACTTCTGAACTTTCATAACCTTCAGACTCAGCACTGGGTGAATGTGGGCCAGAGCTCTTGGAGTAACTTGATTCACCTTTTGTCTTTTGTATCTATCAGGGCAATCTTTCTTTATATGTTTCTCAGACTGGCAAATGAAACACCTCCTTTTTGGCTTTGACTTGGATCTTGCTTGAGATCTTGACCTCTGGTTTCTATGATCAGGTCTTCCCCTTACCGTTAGCCCTTCCACCACATTATCCTTCGTTTCAGACCTCTTTTGAAGTTCCTTAGAGTTCATTGCAGCGATGACTTCATCCATTGATAAAGTATCCCTTCCGAACATTAAGGTGTCCACAAAGTGTTCATACACTTGTGGTAAGGAGGCCAAGAACAGAATTGCTCTGTCTTCCTCATCAATCGTTACTTCAATATTCTCTAGGTCCAAGATCAACTTATTGAACTCATCAGTATGATCTTCGAGGGACTTACCTGGAGTCATCTGGAAGGTGTATAGCCTTTTCTTCATGTAACATCTCGTGTTTTCGTTAAATTAAAAGTTAATCTTGTTAAGGTCTTGTAAGGACTGCTTATGCCCATTATGAAATTTATGGATTACTTATGCTCATTTCTTAATTTGCCTTCAATTCATTAATTTGAATATTAGTAATGTTATATATTAAATAAAATATAATAATAATAATAATAATAATAATAATAATAATAATAATAATAATAATAATAATAATAATAAGTTATAATAATAATAAACAACTAAAATAATAATAATAACAATAATAATAAGAACTTAAGGTGTAATTAACTAAAGGTGTAACTAACTAAAGGGGCCTTAGTGTCAATTTGCAAACTTTCAAAATAAGATTTGTGCATGAAATGATAGAACTACAAACTAGAGGGACCATTTGTGTTATTAATGAAACTGAAACCCTGTTCTTTCCCCCCTCCCTCGTTTTTCCGGCGGCCGGCCGGCTTAGCTCCGGCGCGGCGCCGGTGACCCATAAAATTCGTTTTAAACCTTGGTTTTTCTTGTTTAATCGATTCCAATCGTCTTATTTAACTGTTTCGAGCACTTTAGGAGCTTTAATTCGAGGTTAAAGGTGTCGATTTGGTTTGGAAACCGCTCGACATCAATCCGCTAACCGTTCGATCATTAAAGTTCAATTATAACCTAATTAACTAAACCTAATCGAACGTTTATCTAACTCTAATCGATTGCAAACATCAATTACACCTGAAAACACACAAAACCTCGGTTCGATTACCTCCCTCATCGTGAACCTGCAACTAGATCAAAGTCAATCTTCCGAGTGATTTAAATCGAAATTAACAAGGGGCTTTGCATCAAGAACATTATTCGAAGCTTTCCACGAGTTCAATTTGATTTCCATCATCGTTTGCATATCAATCGAGTCTCGTTGTGGTCGCGGCTGGGTTCATCAACTGTTCGTATCAAATTAATCTACAAACAGGTGATTAAACACATGTTTAAACTCGATTTTAGTCGAAGAACAAAAGCCCTATGATTAACACCATGAAAATAATCGAATTCAGGTTCAATTGGATCGAGCACATTTCTAGGGTTCATGTGGGAGTTTGGGGGTTTGTTAAATAGGTGTATTTGTTAATTAAAAACCCAAATGAACCGCGGCTGGAAGCCTTTGGTTCACTGGTAAACCACATGACTCCTAAACAGGAGGTCCCCGGTTCGAATCCGGGGAACCTCAAGTATTTTTTTGGCCTTTTTGGCCTTCAAATTTAATGTTTAAAATTTCTAAAAATTATAAAAAAATCATTTCATAAACTTTGTTTTTTTTAAAAACCATTTAATCAATTTTCTGTAATTTATTTATAAAAATACCCTTATACTTTTAATTAATATTCTAAAGTTAATAATATAGTTAGTATATTTTTATAAAATTTAGACTTTAAATACTAGTTTAATTTACACAAACTATTATTTCAAACATTGTCTCTAAATTATTGTTTAAATCGTGCTCATTTTATTTAATTATAAAACTTTATTAAAACTTTATATAAATGTTATTCTTATTGTATATTTATATAAAATATAAGTATGTTGTTCTCACGAATATATACTTGTTTTCTCCATTGTTAAATATAATTGATAAAACCCCAAACATCACATTGAACCTAGTCCATGTTAATTCATTTAACTTATTGTAAAATTTTAACCTTGTGAACATATATATTTAGGTATCTTGTTACGATACGACTTTGGAACGACGCTTATTATTAATCTTATTAATCTCCCTATATACTTATTTACCATGTGAGTTTTCCTTGCCCCTTTTTCATATTTTCACACTAATTTGGGGTGAAACATGATAGCTTATACATGATACACTTATACACATTTGAGACTTGTAAATCACACGCAATTCAACTTATTATTTTGTCATGGTTATTTGTGTATTGTAAGTGATTATATGAGATACATAGTTTGTTTACAATCATTAACTATTGCTAGCCTGGCGACGTCTTAGATCTTTGGGCCTGACAAGCCTATTTGGTGCTAAAGTCGAGGTATTGCCGACTCCTGATGACGTATGCTTGTTCATCATGGGAACCAAATACACTTAGCCAATCTTTTATACTTGTAATCAAGTCGAGGTTTGGTTGTAACGATATGTGTTCTATAACCTTACTTGCTTATGACCTATGACATGAATTGCTACTTGTAACCTTTTTCATATTATGTATGAAAACCTTGGAAACTCACCAACTATTTTTAGTTGACTCTTATTTTTATCATGTTTCAGGAAACCCCCAAGTTTAAAGTGGACTTTTGAAGCTTGCAATAAAACTAGGACTTGGACCTAGTTAATGAATAAAATGTTTATAAAATGTTTAGTCTTCTTTGGAACTTATTTCATGTTTGAGACTTATGCTTGTATTTCATTTTAAGACTTATGATAATAATATTTGCAATTTAAATATAGCGTTATGTGGCTGTGAACAATCTTAACCCTCACACCTTGACGTTTCCGCCGTCAAGGTTGGGGTGTGACAGATTGGTATCAGAGCCCACAACTATAGGGATTTAGGTTATTAGAAATGGTGACCTAGACTATAGCTTATGCATGAACCTCTTAGAAAAATATTTATATTCTTGGAAATATATATATTGTTACATGCTACATAATGCTATGCCTTACTTATGTGCAACTTGATGCCTTAGCATAGGTTTGCCTTGTAATTGTTTAAAATTTGTTACTCGTCTCCCTAAACTTACCTTTGACACTTTGACTCTCCCCGACAAATGAAACTTCTTAATCTTATTCTCGACGACACGTGGAATTGTATACTTATGCTTATGACTTGGATCCTTAGACTTATGTCTAATCTATGTAAAATCTCATCAAGGTTTTGATTCCATGAACCTAAGAAATTTGTGTGAAACATAGACACCTGTATTCTGGATTTCCTGGCAAACGGCCCTCGGGCTAAGGCAAGCATATCGCATAAATCCTACGGGACTAGTTATGCTTACCTGGGGATTTCTAGGATGAGTGATAAACTATGGTCAACATACACAAATTTCTAAGGCGAGTGGGTCAACTTACCTTGACGTGTCAACATTTCCAAATGGTAATGCGTTACCAAATGGAACCATTCCATGTGCCTTACGACTTTTGCCTTATCCTTGTTGAACTATAATCCTTGTTATTCCAATTCTCGTATCTAACTCATTTTGTATATTCCAGCATGTCTCGTCATCATGGAAAGCGTGGAAGTTCCGATCGTAAGTTAGCCGCCATGATTGCTCGACAAATGGCTGCTGTCATCCTGACCATGGTTGCTGAACTTAATAGCACCTTAATGACCAACGCTAGCAACAATGGTAATGGTCATGGAGAGAACAGCAACAACCAAAACGGGAACAACCAAAACGGGAACAATCAAACTTGCACCTTCAAACATTTTAGTTCTTGCAAGCCCACTGGTTTTAGTGGCAAGGAAGGAGCCACTGGTCTTCTTGAGTGGTTCGAAAGCATGGAGAATACTTTTATCAATTGTGAGTGTCCCGAGACGCTCAAGGTTCGTTATGCTACTAGTGTGCTCCAACAAAGGGCACTTACCTGGTGGAATAGCGAGAAGAGAAACCGTGGACCTGAAGCTGTGCAAGCACTTACCTGGGAAGAGTTCAAGAACATCGCCATCGCGAAGTTCTGCCCAAGAAGTGAATTGCAAAAGTTGGAAGAAGAGTTTTGGAACTTGAAGCAAAACGATGGTGACCATTTGGCCTACTCAACCAGGCATCATGAGTTGAGTATACTGCTGCCTCACATGGTCGACACTGTCCCCCGCAACATCGAGAAGTTCATTAAGGGTGTACCACCCCAAATTCAAGATGCTGTGGTGGGTAGCCGACCCACAACTTTGGAAGAAGCCATTACTATCACCGCTCAACTCAGCGAGAACCATATACGAGCGGGCACTATGTCTGTGAAGGGTGCAAAGAAGGTAGAGAAGACGGCTACCGAGGCTGTTAAGGAGACTAAAGCTAAACCGTCTTACAACAACAACAACAACAAGAAGAAGCGCAAGTTCACACCGGCACGCAACTATGCCGTGGCTGCACCCAAACAACCCCAAAGACAACTTGTACCTGCGGCTGCACCTGTGGCACAAGTGCCTGGGGCTAGGGCTTATGCTGGTCCTCAGCCTATGTGCAACATTTGTAGGTACCATCATCCGGGAAATCAACCATGCCGTATCTGTACTTTATGCGGCAAATATGGTCACTTGGTGGCGACTTGTCACCGTGCACCTAACAACGCCGCCGTGGTCACAAACCGTGTTTGCTACAACTGTGGGGAACCTGGTCATTTCCGCCCACAATGCCCTCGTCTTGTGGGTAATGTTCCACAAGCCCGAGGACGTGCTTTCAACATCAACGCTAACCAAGCACAAGCAAACAACGATGTGGTGAATGGTATGTTAACTTACCTTTAACTTTTGTGACCTAATTCTTTTCATGTGCTACCTATGTCGTTAAATACCTTTAAAATTGAACAGGTATGTTTCTTATTAATAAAACTTATGCCTATGTCCTATTTGATTCTGGAGCCGATAAGAGTTTTGTTTCGTTAGAGTTTGAACCCATACTTGCTAAGCCACATACGAAACTAGAAAGACCTCTTTCCGTTGAAGTTGCCGATGGAGAACCGATCACCGTTGACGTCGTTATTCGTGATTGCATCTTAAGTCTTGACACGCATGATTTTCTTATCGATCTTATCCCTATGAAACTTGGAAGCTTCGACGTCATCATTGGTATGGATTGGTTAGCCAAACACCATGCCGAGATCATTTGTTTTGAGAAGTGCATTCGTATACCGTTACCCTCTAGAGATACGTTGAAAGTGTTTGGTGAAAAATTTTCCAAAGGACTTAAACTCATGTCTTGCACTCAAGCCCGAAAGTGCTTAAGCAAGAAGTATATGGCCTTCTTGGCTTACGTGGTCAACACGAAAGTCAAAGGGAAAGAACTTAAGGATGTCCCTATCGTACGAGACTTTCCTGAAGTATTTCCCGATGACCTTAGTGGTTTACCTCCCATGCGTGAAGTCGAGTTTAAAATTGACTTGATACCGGGAGCAAACCCCGTGGCTAAGTCACCATATCGGCTTGCACCATCGGAAATGCAAGAACTCTCTAGTCAACTTCAAGAGTTATCCGAGAAGGGCTTCATCCGTCCTAGTTCTTCGCCTTGGGGTGCACCTGTTCTATTCGTGAAGAAGAAAGATGGAACGTTTCGTATGTGCATCGATTATCGTGAGCTTAATAAGCTTACCATCAAGAACCGTTATCCTGTTCCTCGTATCGATGATTTGTTTGACCAACTTCAAGGAGCTGCTATTTTCTCGAAGATCGATTTACGTTCTGGCTATCATCAATTGCGAGTCCATGATGATGATATCCCAAAGACCGTGTTCCGTACTCGTTATGGGCACTATGAGTTTATGGTGATGCGTTTTGGTTTAACCAATGCTCCTGCTGTCTTCATGGATCTCATGAACCGTATGCAAGCCGTATCTAGACAAGTTTGTGATCGTCTTCATTGATGACATACTTATCTATTCCAAGTCCAACACCGATCATGAACTGCATTTGAGATTGGTTCTTGAATTGTTGAAGAAAGAGCAATTGTACGCGAAGTTCTCGAAGTGTGATTTCTGGCTCGAGGAAGTTCAATTCCTAGGACACGTGGTGAATAGCCAAGGAATTCACGTTGATCCTGCAAAGGTGGAAGCTGTGAAAAATTGGTGTGTTCCTACAACTCCTACCGAAGTTCGTTCTTTTCTTGGTCTTGCTGGTTATTATCGGCGATTCATTGCCAACTTCTCGAGGATCGCGAAACCGCTCACTACTTTGACACAAAATAATAAACCATTCGAGTGGGGTCCCGAGCAAGAAGAAGCTTTTGAAGCGTTAAAGCACAAGTTGTGCAATGCTCCTATCTTGACCCTACCCGATGGAAACGACGATTTCACCGTGTATTGTGATGCATCCAAACAAGGCCTTGGTTGTGTTCTCATGCAACGAGGGAAGGTTATAGCTTATGCATCGAGACAATTGAAGGTTCACGAGGTGAATTACACAACACACGATCTTGAGCTTGGTGCTGTTGTTTTTGCCTTGAAGATTTGGAGGCACTACCTGTATGGTACGCAATGTATAGTCTACACCGATCACAAAAGCCTTCAACACTTTTTCAATCAAAAAGATCTCAACATGAGACAACGTCGTTGGGTGGAGTTGATTAGTGATTACGATTGTGACATTCGTTACCATCCTGGTAAAGCAAATGTTGTAGCCGATGCACTAAGCCGAAAGATTCACAACAAGATGATCTCATTCCAAGAAATTCGCGATCGACGTCAATGGTTTGATACTTTGGGTGAGTTCGATACTGAGATCCGACTTGATGTCAACGAGACCACCGTACTGCTACAAAACCTGAGAATAGATAGTGACATCGAGTCTAGTATCCTGGAGGCTCAACAAATGGTACAACGAGAAGGAAGAATGAGGGATGAATTGGAGCATAATCTTCTAACTCAATTGGAAACGAAACCCAATGGATTGATGTACTTCGCAAATCGAATTTGGGTTCCAAATCGCGATAACCTCCGTACCTTCATCATGAACGAAGCTCATCAAACTCGTTATTCTATTCATCCTGGCTCCGATAAGATGTATATGGACCTACGTGGTCAATATTGGTGGCCTGGAATGAAGAAAGACATAGCAACTTATGTAGCTAAGTGTCTCACGTGTACGAAGGTTAAAGCCGAACATCAACGTCCAAGTGGATTACTTGAGCAACCCGAGATTCCTATGTGGAAATAGGAACACATATCCATGGACTTCATAACAAAGCTACCCCGAACCTCTCGAGGACATGATAGCATATGGGTGATCGTTGACCGATTGACCAAGTCGGCACATTTCATACCCATACGTGACACTTACAAGACATCAAAGTTAGCTCGTATATACGTTGATGAGATTGTAAGTCGTCATGGGGTACCTCTGCACATCATATCCGACCGAGATGCTCGTTTCACTTCACACTTTTGGTCGTCTATGCAAGAACTCTTGGGTACACAACTAGATCTAAGCACGGCTTACCATCCTCAAACTGATGGTCAAACCGAGCGAACGATCCAAACCTTGGAGGATTTGCTACGCCTTTGTGTTCTTGACTTTGGTGGCGATTGGGATACGCATCTACCGCTTGCGGAATTTTCGTATAACAATAGTTACCACTCGAGTATCAAGATGGCACCGTTCGAAGCACTTTATGGTCGAAAATGTCGTTCACCGATCTGTTGGACCGACATTGGTGAAAACTTCATCACTGGTCCTGAACTTATACAAGAGACGACCGATAAAGTTTCTATTATTCGCAAGAACCTTGAAGTGGCGAGAAGTCGTCAAAAGAGCTATGCTGACAAGCGACGTAAGCCATTGGAATTCCAAGTTGGGGAGATGGTTCTTCTTAAGGTTTCACCGTGGAAAGGTGTGGTTCGCTTTGGGAAGAAGGGCAAACTGGCCCCAAGGTTTGTAGGACCTTTCAAAATCCTGAAAAGGATTGGGAAAGTGGCTTATAAACTAGAGCTACCTTCCGACCTTAGTGGAGTTCATCCTGTATTCCATGTCTCAAATTTGAGAAAGTGCCTGGCTGACGAAAGTCTGCATGTCCCGTTGGAAGACATCCAGATTGACGAGTCATTGCATTTTGTCGAGAAGCCTGTTGAGATCATGGATCGCATTATGAAGAAGACTAGAACCACGACAACCCCAATCGTCAAGGTTCGTTGGGAAAATAAACGTGGCGCTGAATTTACTTGGGAACGTGAGGAGCACATGAAGAAGAAATACCCGTTCTTATTTGTATAGTTTCATTTCTTTTAATTTCGGGACGAAATTCTTTCAAGTTGGGGAGACTGTAACATCTCGTGTTTTCGTTAAATTAAAAGTTAATCTTGTTAAGGTCTTGTAAGGACTGCTTATGCCCATTATGAAATTTATGGATTACTTATGCTCATTTCTTAATTTGCCTTTAATTCATTAATTTGAATATTAGTAATGTTATATATTAAATAAAATATTATAATAATAATAATAATAATAATAATAATAATAATAATAATAATAATAATAATAATAATAATAATAATAATAATAATAATAATAATAATAATAATAATAATAATAATAATAATAATAATAATAATAATAATAATAATAATAATAATAATAATAATAATAATAATAATAATAGTAATAATAAGTTATAATAATAATAAACAACTAAAATAATAATAATAACAATAATAATAAGAACTTAAGGTGTAATTAACTAAAGGTGTAACTAACTAAAGGGGCCTTAGTGTCAATTTGCAAACTTTCAAAATAAGATTTGTGCATGAAATGATAGAACTACAAACTAGAGGGACCATTTGTGTTATTAATGAAACTGAAACCCTGTTCTTTCCCCCCTCCCTCGTTTTTCCGGCGGCCGGCCGGCTTAGCTCCGGCGCGGCGCCGGTGACCCATAAAAACCGTTTTAAACCTTGGTTTTTCTTGTTGAATCGATTCCAATCGTCTTATGTAACTATTTCGAGCACTTTAGGAGCTTTAATTCGAGGTTAAAGGTGTCGATTTGGTTTGGAAACCGCTCGACATCAATCCTCTAACCGTTCGATCATTAAAGTTCAATTATAACCTAATTAACTAAACCTAATCGAACGTTTATCTAACTCTAATCGATTGCAAACATCAATTACACCTGAAAACACACAAAACCTCGGTTCGATTACCTCCCTCATCGTGAACCTGCAACTAGATCAAAGTCAATCTTCCGAGTGATTTAGATCGAAATTAACAAGGGGCTTTGCATCAAGAACATTATTCGAAGCTTTCCACGAGTTCAATTTGATTTCCATCATCGTTTGCATATCAATTGAGTCTCGTTGTGGTCGCGGCTGGGTTCATCAACTGTTCGTATCAAATTAATCTACAAACAGGTGATTAAACACATGTTTAAACTCGATTTTAGTCGAGGAACAAAAGCCCTATGATTAACACCATGAAAATAATTGAATTCAGGTTCAATTGGATCGAGCACATTTCTAGGGTTCATGTGGGAGTTTGGGGGTTTGTTGAATAGGTGTATTTGTTAATTAAAAACCCAAATGAACCGCGGCTGGAAGCCTTTGGTTCACTGGTAAACCACATGTCTCCTAAACAGGAGGTCCCCGGTTCGAATCCGGGGAACCTCAAGTATTTTTTTGGCCTTCAAATTTAATTTTTAAAATTTCTAAAAATTATAAAAAAATCATTTCATAAACTTTGTTTTTTTTTAAAAAAAACCATTTAATCAATTTTCTGTAATTTATTTATAAAAATACCCTTATACTTTTAATTAATATTCTAAAGTTAATAATATAGTTAGTATATTTTTATAAAATTTAGACTTTAAATACTAGTTTAATTTACACAAACTATTATTTCAAACATTGTCTCTAAATTATTGTTTAAATCGTGCTCATTTTATTTAATTATAAAACTTTATTAAAACTTTATATAAATGTTATTCTTATTGTATATTTATATAAAATATAAGTATGTTGTTCTCACGAATATATACTTGTTTTCTCCATTGTTAAATATAATTGATAAAACCCCAAACATCACATTGAACCTAGTCCATGTTAATTCATTTAACTTATTGTAAAATTTTAACCTTGTGAACATATATATTTAGGTATCTTGTGACGATACGACTTTGGAACGACGCTTATTTTAATCTTATTAATCTCCCTATATACTTATTTACCATGTGAGTTTTCCTTGCCCCTTTTTCATATTTTCACACTAATTTGGGGTGAAACATGATAGCTTATACATGATACACTTATACACATTTGAGACTTGTAAATCACACGCAATTCAACTTATTATTTTGTCATGGTTATTTGTGTATTGTAAGTGATTATATGAGATACATAGTTTGTTTACAATCATTAACTATTGCTAGCCTGGCGACGTCTTAGATCTTTGGGCCTGACAAGCCTATTTGGTGCTAAAGTCGAGGTATTGCCGACTCCTGATGACGTATGCTTGTTCATCATGGGAACCAAATACACTTAGCCAATCTTTTATACTTGTAATCAAGTCGAGGTTTGGTTGTAACGATATGTGTTCTATAACCTTACTTGCTTATGACCTATGACATGAATTGCTACTTGTAACCTTTTTCATATTATGTATGAAAACCTTGGAAACTCACCAACTATTTTTAGTTGACTCTTATTTTTATCATGTTTCAGGAAACCCCCAAGTTTAAAGTGAACTTTTGAAGCTTGCAATAAAACTAGGACTTTTACCTAGTTAATGAATAAAATGTTTATGAAATGTTTAGTCTTGTTTGGAACTTATTTCATGTTTGAGACTTATGCTTGTATTTCATTTTAAAACTTATGATAATAATATTTGCAATTTAAATATAGCGTTATGTGGCTGTGAACAATCTTAACCCTCACACCTCGACGTTTCCGCCGTCAAGGTTGGGGTGTGACACTTCAGGTACAACCGATTGGCTAAGGACTTTGTCATATACAACCCTTCAAGTTTGGTCCATACACCAGCCGCGGTGGTTTCTTTGGAGACCTCACGAAGGACCCGATCACCCAGACTCAGAATAATTGCACTGTGTGCCTTCTCAAGCGTATCCTTCCACTTTTCTTGAATCTCTTTCTTCTTCTCTTCCGATGTCCCATCAGGTATCTTCGCTTGGCCTCCGGCCAATGCCTCTACTAGACCCTGATGCACCAAGAGTGCTCTCATCTTCAAACGCCAGAGACTAAAATCATTTCTTCCATCGAACTTCTCCAGATCGAACTTCGTAGTCACCATCGTCACTTTAATCGACTTGATCTTTCGCAAGCTTCTCTTCGATCGATTGACTAGTACACGATTGAATCGGGTTGAGCCGTAGCTCTGATACCAATTGTGGAAAGTTAACCCCGATTACTAACACAATAATACGAAATTGAAGAAATGAACTCTAATGATAATCTCCAATTGAATGTTCACGCTCTTATTAATCGAAACAAGATTACAGAAAACGTAGAAGATGATGCTTCTACTTATAACCAACTAAGCAACGGTATTAACAAGAATTAACAACCCCATAAAGTGCTTAACATATTCTATCCCCTAACTATCAACAAATGACACATTACACCCTGACATCGGAAGTTTTTCCCTTAACCTTCGGAAGCAAAATCATAAGCTTCGGAAGCAATGCTGAAGCACAATATATTCAAACATTTTAGGTTGAATATAGCAGTGTTTGTTCATTATCAACAACAGCAACAATGTTAAAATGTATTTTTGTTATTTTTGGATTTAGACAACGAATATGAAACAACTGTAGCGTTTGCAGGGCAACAACGAATATGAAACAACAGGAGCGTTTGCAGGGCAACAACGAATATGAAACAACTGGAGCGTTTGCAGGGCAACAACAACATGTAAGTTGTTACCCTAGATAAGCTTTTGAATTGTATCTGTCATACATAGTGTAGTTAAAAAAACATTTTGGAGTCGCACGTTCTACTGCATACTGTTCCTCGGGTCATAATTCCTATTTTGTGTTCCAGCAGATAAATACAAAGGCCACTACTAAACTGAGTTTTCGGTCAGCAAAGCAGGTCATAGGCCGTTGTTGTTCTTGTATTGCCTTTACATGTTGCTTTTCAATTGGAAAAAGATATTTCGGTGAAAATTAAGTCATTATCTGATATGATTAGTTGGAGCACTTAAGATCTTTATATAAAGGATTGAGACAGGCGAGGAGATGGAATCTTAAATCCCACTACAAAATTTACAAAAGATAAGATTTCGGTGGGTTAAGTAACTAAGGTCTTATTGATGTATTTCTAATATAATAGATCAATTGACACTTGTATGTTTCATTCATTGTTCTCATATATATAGGTAATGGTGTGCCGCAGTCATTACTCGTTACTAATGATGCTGGAAGGGACTACTATACGTTTTATTGCTATACTCTTTTTTTGTTTAAAGAATAACATTTTTATATAGTCCACCTCAAAATTAACACAAAAAGAATCATGCATCCATGATGGTATATTTCAACCATGTAAAGGGGGCACGAAAGCAACCTAGAGGAAACAACAGATAATTCACTCTCTTAATATTTAACCCCAATATACCTTCAAAACAAAAGCTTCAAGTTCGATAGGCAAGGTTAATGAAATCTTTGCCTTTATCAAAGAATATGTGATTCTTATTTCATCATTTTGATCACATATCACCAATTTCTTTACTTTATGTTTTTACTTAATTAATGGTTTTGTAACTCAAGCTTATCAATTCGGGTTTGTACTGATATGTGTGATGTTTTTGTTAAATTTGTAGTTCCTCGATTACAATGTATAAAATCTATTTTTATTTAATGTAATCATTTATAATAGTCTATACGAATAAGAATGCATATTTCTAACTATAAGTTTTAAATTATCCAACCCGTGTAGATAATACTTAGTTTAGATAGTATTTAGTTAAAAATTTTAAATGGTAATTGTAAGTATAAATGATAGTATTTAGTTAAAAAATTTAAATGGTAAATGTAAGTATAAATGTTAATTAAAAAAATTAGATAATATTTAATGTAGTGAATTTAATAATCTAATATGCATTAATTAATGTATTAATTTAAATAAATTTATTAAATAATGTCAGTTTAAAAAACTATTGCATAAGACACTGGTAACTTATGCTTAGAAAATTATCTTAGTTGTCTTAACTTTTAAGTGAAATTACTATTATGCCCTTCTCAAATGCCTTATCCTTAAATATTTTATATTAGTATAGATAATACTTAATTTAACTAATATTTAGTTTAAAAAAACTTAAATGGTAAATGTAATTATAAATGTTAATATAAAATATTATAAATAAGATTATACTTAATGTAATGAATTTAATAATCTAATATGTAAATTAATGTATTAATTAGAATAAGTTTATTAAATAAGGTCAATTTAGGAACTATTGCATAAGGCACTTGTATCCTATGCTTTAAAAGTAGTATTAGGTGTCTTAAATTCTAAGTAAAATTACTATTATGTCCCTTTCAAATGCTTTATATAGTACTAGTGGAAATGTCCGCACGCGTTGTGGCGGTACAGCTGTTGTGTGATTTTTGGGAATTCGATTTTAGTAAGTATCGGCTCGGTGCATTATGACGTAAATTAATCAAAATATAATTATTGAAAAAATTGAATGTAAGAAAACAATTACGGATATTACAAAAGGTTTGTAGACAACTATATTATCCCAACAATATTAGTGAAAACATGGATGGTATTTGTGGTCGGAAATTACTTATTACCTAGATTTTATGGGGGGTTTCGTTTTATTAATGTAGGTTAGAGTTTTATGATTATCTGAGGTAGCTTTCGGTGGTGCTTTGCATAGACTGGAGCAAGTTAATGGAGAAATTGTCATCACAATTACAATCTTAATTATTATTGAGCTGTTAACAACCGGCAAGAGAAATGAGAAGAGGGATTAGTGCTCAAACGCAATATAAGAACATCATTGAAAGTAAATGTCGGTTTTGTTTGGCCACGTGTATATGCTTTAAAATTTATATTATAAGCATTATATGTTATACTTTATTGTAAGGGCATAAATAAAATTAAATAGTTAATTTTTAAAATTTAAACATGACTTTTTATATGGGTGTCTTAATTCATATTTAAAATTATCATTCTGCAATACTTTCACTTTTATTCTAAAAAATATAAATAAATATTAAAATTATTAAACTCATAATATGCCCCTAAAAATATTAGTATTATAATTATTATAAATATAAAGACTATGAAAATAGATAGTACTTTACAAGTATCTCATGTAAAAGGTGCAGGAAAAAGTTTATTATTAAAATGACATTTCGATCACGTTACTATGATAATTCATAACAAAGATACGAGGTTAATCAGGTTTTGATTGTCTAATTTAATAAAGTAATTGAATGGGTTACCAAAAACATGATTTGTTAAATAAACGACTTGACACATAAACGCGTCTAAATTTAAGAGTTTTATAGAAGTTTCTATTTATATTTTAATGTTAGTTATAAACTTTTAATATCTAATAAATTATTTCAAGAAATAAAATTAATGTTCTCTCTTCTAACTTCTTACCAACAATTGAAACTTCTAACTTCTTCATTCTCTGATCTTTATATTTCATCGCTCAAATTCAAGCTAAATATATAAATCTAGGTTTGTTTAGTAATAATAAGAGGCAACAAACAAAAACAATTAAAAAAGGTACAAGTTAGTTAAAACTAATAGTTAATCTAAGCTTGAGCTATTAGTTGTATAAATTGTTATTTACTAGTTATTACTTATATTAACAAATAAATTAAATGAGTCAATCCAACACATAGCATGATTTTAAGTGTGTCTAGGTTACTATAAACATCTTCAACATGAATAAATACAGGGAGATATTTTTCACCCCATTTTATGATATTCTTGCTATGAAACGAAATAGCTTGAGGTTTGTTGCTTGATATAATTGCAACCCTAATATGAACTGATCTAATTGAATGTACAAAATAACTTTGAGTAGGTAATATGGTAACTAAAACTGTACACTTAAAAAAGATACTACTTATAGACATGAAAATAATATGTTTCATGTTTTATTTATTAATGATTTCATACAACATACGTGATCATACATTATAAATTTCTTACCATGAAAAGAGTGGAGTAAGTTCTATAAAAAGTACATATATCATTTCTTTATTTATTTATGAAACTTTGATACGGTGACTTGACTTATTGACCCTTAGCTCATCACTAAGCTTACCCAATAGAAGGAAGCCTAACGACCACCCCATTACGGTTCACCCACACCCATACACGGTCACATCGGAATTCAGTTGTCACAATCGACCCCTCCAAGACAATAATAGCATCGACCCGTGGGTTCTCTCTCTCAATCGTAACAGCCGCTACGTCTCCCCTCGCGCCTACAAGTTCAGGCCATAAACTCTTACCTGTAGGATTTTCAATAACTTAGTTCAAATCATATGAAATAACTTGCAAATATTAGAAGAGAGAAAGTGTATATACCTTCACATGTGCTTGACATTGTGAATTTTGCATTGAAAGACGTAGAGTTTATGGAGGTATAAATAGTGTATGGATTATACAGTTGCGTTACTCAATGATCTTTAAACTTTCAACTTTTTCAAATGTTCCCATTTAGATTATTAATAGTAGAAATTTCTTTAGTCTAAAGATTCAAATTTGCTACTTTTGTTGAAGTTCAATTTATTTAAAAGTAAGACAAATAGAATAGCATGTGTTGACTTTCTAAATTAGAACATGCTTATTATCATTTAATGACAAACTAACTTTATCTATAATAGTTTGAGTATGTATATTCAAACAATATTTAAATCATCAACACTTTAGATTATCATTTAAACAAAAATTTGCAAGGATATACACATATCATTCTCTTTATGAGCCATTTTGTAGAATAGTTTGGTGAAATATTAAGGATATTATCATTTTTTAAGTTTTGTTGAAGAGTCATTGTAAACTAGCGGCAAGTGAAAAGTTGTGGGAATGTTGTCGTAAACTTTCGTAAAAAAATCTTTTGCTTTAAAAACAGTTGTTTTTTTTATATCTCCAATTTATTTTAAAAATACTTTTTATTAAACAATGTCATTTATAAAAGTTCTTGTATTAAAAAACTTATTTTTTATAAAATTTTGTTTTTAAAAATTTTATGTTTTTAATAAAAGGAAACATGTTTTTAATTCATCAAAAAATCTGTTTTATAATTTAAAATATATATAAATACTATCATTAGTATTTAATATATCACTAAACGATTAACTTTTATTTTAGTAACGACACATGTCCAAATCTTAGAATTTAGATGTAGACTAGGTGAACAATGTAGAAAAATGTCATGTGACTTTTACATATTTTGATTTATTAGTATAGATATTAATTTAAGACCAAAATCATTGAAACATCATTACATACATATGAACCCATATATTCTTTTAACCAAAAAATTTATTAAAACCTTTCATGCATGCTTAGATACCGACACTGGCCAATGATATATTTCTTGTTCTAATGGTGCAAAGGAAAGGTAAGAAATTTTGCATTTTTTAAGATCGTGGCCAATGATATATTTCTTTTAACCAAAAAATTTATTGCTACAAAATTTGCTACCAAAATTTAAAAAGGTTGTGTTCCGAATTAAACTTTACAAAATCAAATCAAACGTGGCAACTTTGACTTTTCACTCTGCCAATTTAAATGAAACCTCTTTAAAAATCTCAAAGTCAAATTATAACCATTAATACATGAGATGCAACCTATAGAATAGCCCTTGACATCTACGCATTCTCATCTTATTTTTTAAAGGGGTCCGATATACGAACACCCTGTCAGTTGTTATGCGGACACCCTTTAAATTTCTTTCACGGCCCGTAAGGGTATTTACGGGTCGTATTGGTTTGCAAAATATCAAATCAGTCAATTTATATAATGTTACGGCCCGTATTGGTCGTTACGGCCCGTAATGACTTTAATTTACGGGGCCGTAACAAGGCTTATGACCGTAACTAAAATGGTTTTTTAATATTTTAAAATTGATTTAGGTTATAGTACTTGTTAGTTTAATATAAGTTAATTTATAAAATTCTAAATAACTATTTTATAACTTAAAAAAATAAAAATAAAGAATTTGTGGATTTACTTTATGGTATATATATAAAAGTAAAAAAAATTAAACTAAAAAGTATAATAACCTAATTAATTTTAAAATATAACATGTCCCTATTAGTTATTGGGATATTCTATAATTCTTTATATGAATATACTATAAACACATATACTGGTTATTGGTATATTCTTTTTTTTCTCTATATATACACACACATATAGATAGAGAGAAAAAGAGGAAGAATGATGTTCGAATAACACAAATTATTAATGTTTTTTTTTATAATTCACTTACAAACATTTCATATAATATAAAGATTACACTCACAAATTTATAGAGAACGGAATGTGAATGCTCCAACTAAAACATTAATTTATATAACTTATAAATAAGTATCTTATTAAAGCGAAAAATAAACCCAAAAAATATTATTAATTAATAAATCATAAATGAATGAAAAATATTAAAAAATATTAAAAAATAAAAAAAATTTCAGAATTTTACTTACGGTCACAAAGCTCATTACGGCCCTATCATTACGGGCCGTAATGGACAATACGGACCGTAAAAAATCATGATATGACTGATTTGATATTTTATAGACCAATACGGCTCGTGAAGGCTCTTACGGGCCGTATCGAGGGCGTCCAAATATCACTCTGGGTGTATCTATAACAGACCCACTGATGCAGGCCCAAGTGTGGATGAGCAAGCTTTAGCCTTTTTGGAGGCCCAAGATCGCTTATCAAAGGGGGCTTCACTGAAATGGCCCTAACTTGGGCTAGAAGTCTCCGTTTTGGGCCCACGACCAGGCCCAAAAACGACTTATTTTAGGAGTTATTTCAATTTTTGTCTTATTTTTACATTTTGTTGGACTTTGCTTTAGGCCCAGTTTTCGGCCCGTTTATGTTTTGTGGCCCATTCGAATTTGGTTTTGTTTCTTTATATGATTGTAAGGAATGGGAGAAATATTATTGAAGTTTGATAAAAAATCTGTTTTTCTCTCTATCACTGTGTGTTAGTGAAAACCCTAATTATCGGTATTCTTTGT
Source organism: Flaveria ramosissima (assembly GCA_025215565.1). Lineage (NCBI taxonomy): Eukaryota > Viridiplantae > Streptophyta > Magnoliopsida > Asterales > Asteraceae > Flaveria > Flaveria ramosissima. The sequence continues at coordinate 61,309,446 of CM046046.1, forward strand.
GAATCAACGATAGTTGGAAGGATTGTTCCTGGTATTCTTGTTGAATCAACAGGTTCAATTTTCTATCTCTCTGTTTCCGACTGCATCACCCACTTTCTTAAATTAGTGTGAGTGTATTCATTATATTTATAAGTGGTTGTGAGAGCATTCACATCGGTTTTTTTATCTTTATTCTTATAATTACACTAAAAATAATTATTTTTTCTCTATTTTTTTCAATCAAACATTTTATATTTTTATTATTATTTTTCTCTCTCTCTCTCTCTCTCTCTCTCTCTCTCTCTCTCTCTCTCTCTCACTTACAACCACTTTAAAAAATATTAAAAGAATTATAAGGGATGAGCAATGTTTCCTTAAATTTAGAGGTAATTACCCGATTGGTCACTATTGTTTGCCCATATTATAATAGTGGTCCAAACTTTTGAGAAATTAAAGGTTTGGTCCTTACTGTTTGCCAACTCGTAACACGATTGGTCCCTAACACTAACTTCTGTTAAGTGGTTGTGAAACGTCTAAAATACCCCTGCACTAAAAGAAATACTAGAAGCGGGTTCCACTCCTTTTCCTTCTCCACTTCTTCTTTCACAATCCGACCCATTCACCACCACCGGCTGCCACCATCACCACCACCATCGGTTTCCACCATTACCACCACCGCCGACTGCCACCATCACCACCATCACTGACTAATGCAGGTCCCACTCTACCCCACATCCATCTCCCCCAATCTCCATCGCCACCACCCCAGTCCATCGCCATTTGAAATCCCCAACATCATTATCTTCTCCACATCTCGTAAATGCACATCATCTTCACCACCGTAAATTAAATAGACTTAAACTACAGTACTAGCTTGAACAAATAGGATCAAGTGGCATCAATACTTGCTAAGATTGAATCTTACCAAATGAAGTTCTTAATTACAAGGCAACACCTTAGAAACCGTAGAAGTGTGCTTTTGGTTAAGAAGACACGAGACAAGCATAAGCTTGTTAGCCTGCCATATGTAGAAAATTTTTCTAGAAGATGAATTATGCAATTTTGAAGTTCTAGATGAATTAAGTTCTGCAATGAAAAGAAGGATGACGATAACTTATGGTAATTACCCAACCCCATACGAAGTGTAAACCTCTCTAGGGTCGTGGTTCTTGAAAGATGAAGTATGATCTGGTAAATCTAGCAACATCTTTGTAATTGAGAGATACAAAGTGAAAATTCGAGCACTAGACAATGGTATAGTAACAGTACTGTGTAGATATCAAGCAAGAGTTTATGCTTGTCGGGTAACTTAGTAGGAGTCGATCCTTACCACATTTCATTGTTAAACTCAAGTTTGGGAATGTTTGCAGCCAGCGGCTAATGGCGGTGGACTGGGTGGTGGCGATAGAGTCAAGGAGATGTATGTGGGGTAGAGTGGGACTTGCATTAGTCAGTGATGGTGGTGATGGTGGCAACCGGCGATGGCAGCGATGGTGGCAGCCGGTGGTAGTGGCGATGGTGGCAACCGGTGGTGATGAATGGGTCGGATTGTGAAAGAAGAAGTGGAGAAGAAGGAGTGGGACCCACTTCTAGTATTTCTTTTTCTGCAGGGGTATTTTAGACTCTTCACATCCACTTAACAGAAAAACTTAACAGAAGTTAGTGTTAGGGACCAATCGTGTTACGAGTTGGCAAACAGTAAGGACCAAACTTGTAATTTCTCAAAAGTTGGGAGCAATATTACAATATGAGCAAACCACATGGACCAATCGTGTAATTAACTCTTAAATTTATAACGTTTTTTCTCTTCTTCACTCATTACCACTAACAACCATTTCATATAATTTAAGGATTTCACTCGTAAAATTTTAGAGAACCTACTGTGAATGCTCTAAGTGGAATAAAGAGAAAATATTACTGTTAAATATGTATTTTGAGAAAACACTTTTGAAACCCTTATAAAACTTTTTATGTTTTTTAAAATGGTTGTGAGAGAGAGAGAGAGAGAGAGAGAGAGAGAGAGAGAGAGAGAGAGAGAGAGAGAGTAATAATAATAATAATAAAGGTATAAAATATTATTTAATTAAAATAATAAAAAATAATGTTTTTTAGTGTAATTATATTAAATGGGATAAGGAATGGGACGTGAATCCTCTCATACCCATATCTCATACCCATAGTTTATCAATGCCCTTCAAACATATCTGATGATGACAGGCTGTAGAAATAATTAAATTTCCCTTTTATAATTTGTTAATATTTTTTGTTATTATTATTTAGACTTGCATTTGCAAATCATTTACTTTTAATTTAGTAAATTCAATTATGTTATCAGACGTTAAATATGTCAAGTTGAAAAAGTTGAGTTAACGTATTATTTCCGTGCGTAAAAACTTCTAACTCCATTATTTAAGAATTTAATGTAACTAGTTACTATGATAATATGATCTATCACTACTATATTTACTACACTTTAAAAACCATTCAACAAAACCTTTAAGCATAATGTACAAATGACTTATGCAAGTAATAACTCAAACTTTATGGATATTTTCTTTCATCTTTAACCGTCTCTTTCTCTCTCAGAACGCATTTTCACTCTTTCTTTGTTTCTTCCCTATTCATCTTCATCTTCATTTGATCTTAACAGAATAGTTTCAGGCTACGCTCCATCACAAAGACGCAAAGGAAGATGAAAGCTGATGATTTTGAACAACATCAGGAGATATTGCAGGTGGGAACAATGGTTTTGTCCTAATTTGGACTTCGATTTGTTTGGTTTCCTCCTTAAGATCGTTTAATATTCGAGTTCTCAAGGTATATTTGTAATCACTTTATGCTTATTTATAGCCTTATCTACTTGGAGTTTACTTTTGATTTAATGTTAACCAAGTTAGATAACCCTTGATGTACTCAAATCGTTTTAATTATAGGGTTTAGAACAATTTGGTATTATTTGTGATGTATAACTATAAATTAAGAATGTCAGGTGTTTTTACATTTATCTTGCACATGCACTTGTTTCTTTTTTTTTTTGTTTTGCACCTACGCGTTCAAGCTAAATGAGAAACAATCAATTACATATGTGAAGGCCAACATTAGGCGGACTAATGTGTTCACCTATTTTGTCGTTTAATTATTTTATCATATGAAGGATATTACAAACAATCCAGTAACAGACCCATGAAATTTTTCAATAGGGGGCGGAAAATTAAAAGGGTCGGTTGTGTATCACTAATCAATATATATTTTTATCACGGTTCGGTTTGGGTCAGATCATGTCAGATCACATGATAAGAATATAAAAAAATCAAATTAAAACAAATAATTTGATAATTGATCTACCATTATGTTTTACCTTTCAAATTAACATTAACATTTAACCCTAATTATGAGCGTAAGCGAGTCAAAGCCAACCCGTTACCTACTCGGGATTAGCTTGTCAAAAGTTAAGCTTGAGCCGAGCTTTAACGAGCTTGAGCTCATATTATGGCTCATTAATAAACGAGCTTGAGCTGGAGTTTCACATATAGAGCTCGAGTCGTCAGACAAGCCTAAATAAGCCTTTTCATTTATATAATTTTAATATAATCCATTAAATATATATTTATATAAATAATTGTTATTATATATAAAACTATGATAAAAATAGTAAATAATAATCAACGAAGTTTCAAAATTCTCTCACTAGCCAAGCTTAAGATTTATAAATAAAACTCTACGCAAGCAAAGCTCACGGTCGATTTCTCTTAGAACAAAACGTTTCCAGCAAAAACTTAAACGATCTTAGGTTCGGCTTGACTTGTCTACACCCCTGTATAACATTCATAGTAGGATTCAAATAATCAAATATACAAACAAATATGCAACTAACAAATTAGATAATTTAAACTATAAATCTTAAGTCAACAATCTAAAATTTAATTAATTTAATAATCAATCAATAAGGTAATGAAAAATCATTAATTTTTTATTAGGGTAAAATATTGTATTAGTTATTAAATGGTCCAGTGAGTTTAGTTAAATAATCTTAACAAGTCGATAATTGAATAAGTTACAATATTAAGTAACTAAGACTTGAGTTATCAAACATAGTTTTTAAATTTGAACTTCAAAGACAAAGTCTTCCGAAACTTCAAAGACAAAGTCTTCCGAAGAGAGAGGCAAGAATACTCATCTCTCTTTGAGTAGGGGAGGAGAAGAAAGACTCATGGTACTCACTGAATCCCATGTCTTCGTCATCATAGAATTCTAGATTGAGAATTGGCTGATTTAGATCAAGAGGCTGGGGACGGTAACTGTCCCCTGAAGGTTGCTCACTAGAGTTTTGAGACTCTAAGTGAAGGCTTAAGGCTGTTTGGTTTATGAGCTCATCAGGCTGAGCATGAGGAACCTCAGCACTGATTCTTTGTAAGAAGAGAGTGGTTTGCTCCTCAGGAAAAGTAAGAGCTTCAGGGTCCACTTCCTCCTGTATGGGTGATGATATGGGGGTCTGCACAAGCTTAATAGCTTGAGCAGGGCTCGTTTGGATTTTCTTTGGTAGGTGTCGATTTTGTGGCTGTGTGGTTGTGAGGTAGAAGGTGTGGGTTCAACACTAGCTTGTGTTGCTAGGTTGTCACCTTGAGCAATGAGCTCTAACATTTTTGGGACAAGGGCTGTTTCTACCCCAGAGAAGCCAACAGTTGGCTTCTTCATTGTCTTAAGATGCCAGGCTTCATCAGTCCCAATTTAAGAATATTACCCGTTCCCCTCAACGGTGAGCCCAGTTCACAATTGAGAATGTGTTGAACATATCTAGGGAACATGTAATACTCTAAGAAGTCTATATTTGCAAGTAAATTGGTATACACAAAAAGAATGATTTTCAGGAATCTGGTCCCATCCCACATGTGAGTACCTGAACTTGAACCCTTGGACCATGTGAGTACCTGAACTTGACCCCCTGGACCATTCCATGCACTATGAAAGAGAGATCTTTAGGAATCTGGTCCCATCCCCCATGCTTGTTGGATAAGCTGTGGATGACTACATGAAGGTCTTTACAGAGAAATCTCCTTCATAACCCATCTGCTCAAAAGAATGATTTACAGCTTCTTTGGGAAAGGACAATTCACCTTTTACATCATCCAACTGAAGGTGTGTGTTGATGATGGCTGGAGTGATGAAGATTGTCCTCCCCTGCACTGTGGCAGACAGTGCCTTCTCCCCATCCATAACGACCTCTTGACAGGTCTTCCAGAATACTAACAGATGATCCTCATAGAGAGGAGGATCAATGGTAAGGGAGGTGAAGTAGTTAGACAGAGCAAGGAAACGACAAACCTTTGAGAAACTAGAATATTTCTCAGAGTCCAACAGGGCCACTTGATTGTGCTGCCTGTGGAGTTGCATAGAGAAATCAGGGTTGTTTCTACGGTTGAGGTTGGCCATTTGAGAAAGCTTAAAGGTGAAGGAAGATAAGAACAAAGGCAGTTTTGGGAGGATTTAGGTTAAGGAATAGTTGCAGATGAAGAAGAGGGAGAAAGAGGGGGAACCGTTGGGTATATTTATATGAATTGGATCTGAGACAAAGTTAATGAAAGAGGATAAACTTTAAAATCCGGATGTTAGTCCCACCTCTGAAAAAGTGCCCAAAAAGGTAGTTTTCTTGGAAGTCTTAAATCTTCCGAAGGTATTTTCTCTTCGGAAGTTTTGATAAAAAGCTTCCAAAGCTAAAATGGCTTCGGAATATATTTCAAAGAGTTTTGAAAATATTGCTTCGGAAGAGATCAAGACTCAGTGGGTTTATTCTAAGAAGAATAAAACTTTCGAGACTTAATTGCTTTCGAAAAGAAATTATTCTTTGAAAACATACATGTACTCAAGAATATTTTAAGCTTCGGAAGATAATTTGGAAATTTCTTCCGAAGGTAAATACATTTCTTCTGAAGGAGAAAATTTTCAAAATTCTAAGTAATAAAATTTTAAAAGATTTTTCTTCCAAAGTAAACAAGGGTTTATGAAGATGATAAAATAGACAACTTAGGACACACATGTTTTAGAAATAATATGAGTTAAGTTTTAAGAAAAACTACTCAAAGTTAATCATCCCAATAGCTGATACAAGATACTTAAACCTCTATTCATCAAAAGCTTTCGTGAACAGATAAGCATATTGTTCATTTGTGTTAACTTTGACTAGTTTGATTAACCCCTTTTCAAAGTTATCTCTAATCAAATGATACCTGATGTTGATGTGTTTTGTCCTTGAGTGCTGCACAGGATTCTCTGTAATAGAGATAGCACTATTGTTGTCTACGTGGATGGGAGTCTCTTTAAAGTTGAATGCATAGTCTAACATCTGATTCTGAAACCAAAGCACTTGAGCACAGCAGCTAGCAGCAGCAATGTATTCAGCTTCAGCAGTTAATGCAGACACACAGGATTGTTTCTTGCATTGCCATGAGACAATCCTTCCACCAAGGAATTGACACCCCCAGATGTAGACTTTGCAGTCATATTGCATCCACCATAGTCACTATCTGTATATGCATACAGATTGAAATCAGAATTCTTTGGATACCAAAGACCAAGTGTTGGAGCACCTTTGAGATATCTTAAAATTCTCTTGACAGTGACTAGGTGTGACATCTTAGGGTTAGCTTGATATCTTACACAAATGCATGTGGCAAATATGATATCAGGCCTGCTAGCTGTGAGGTACATAAGAGACCTAATCATAGCCCTGTAGAGATGTTTATCCACACACTCTCCCTCAAGATCAGGTCCAACGGAGTGGTTTCTGGCTATGGGTGTCGTTGCAACCTTACAGTCAGTCATGTTTAATCTTGTAAGTATGTCTTGTACATACTTTGACTGACTTATGAAGATGCCACTGTCAACTTGCTTCACTTGAATTCCTAGAAAGAAATTGAGTTCCCCCGTGGCACTCATTTCAAATCTATTCTTCATTAGCCTCTCAAATTCTTTGTAGAGCTTTGGTTTAGTTGACCTGAAGATAATGTCATCTACATATACTTAAACTAGCATTAAGTCATTCTCTGTTCCTTTGATGAAGAGAGTTCCATCTATAGTACCCCTTTTGTAGCCATGCTGACAGAGATAATGAGATAGAGTCTCAACCACTTTCTTAGAGCTTGATGCAGCCCATAAAGAGCTTTATCAAGCCTACAGACATAATCATCTGCAAAGCCAGGTGGTTGTTTGACATACACCTCTTCATCAATCACCCCATATAAAAATGCACACTTGACATCAAGCTGATAGATCTTGAAATCCTTGGATGCAACAAAAGCTAGAAATATCCTCACAGCTTCAAGTTTTGCCACAGGAGCAAAGACATCTATGTAATCAATTTCTTCTTCTTGTGTATATCCTTGGACAACTAGTCTAGCTTTGTTCTTGAAGACAAGTCCTCTATCATCTTTCTTGTTCCTAAACACCTATTTGGTTCCTATAGTAGTCTTCCCTTGAGGGAGAGGACATAGGTTCCAAACCTTTTGCCTTTTGAATTGAAGCAGCTCCTCTTGCATAGCTTCAACCCAACTTCCATCTTTTAAAGTCTCATCAACTTTCTTTGGCTCTATCTGGGATAAGAAACAAGAGTGAAGACAAACATTTGCATCATGGGTTTGTCCTATTGTTCTTACCTCTGTATTAACATTTCCAGTGATGTTTGTGGTGGGATGAGACTTATGGATCCTGAGTTGAGGGATCACAACAAGTTGCTTTGAGAGATCTAAATTAGTGAAATTCAAATCAGGCAATAAAGTTTCACCCACCACATCAGCATACTTATCAAAAGATACTTGATCCAATAAGTGTGTGACATCATTGATGTTGTCTTTTATGGAGTGGTCAGCATCAAGAAATTCTTGATCACTGTCACCACCACCATTTCCTCCTACATTTGAAGCTCCTTCATTTGAGTTTTGTGCCTCTGAGCTGGAATTTGATGGCACCTCAGATGTATCAGCTGGAATTGACAGGGTTAGTTACAACTGGAGCTGAAGTAGTATGATTTGATGGTCTTCTCAGCTCAAATCTTGGGTCAGTATAACTTGTTGATAAGATATCTGTGGACCCTGAAAAATGCTCACAAGATTTGTTAAAACAGTTGGTAACTAAATCTAGATCAAATAACCAATCAGGACCAGAACCTTTCACACTAGAAGTGTGCTCATTGAAAGTCACATTGGCTGACTCCTCAACTACTCTAGTTCTAAGACTGTATACTCTATAAGCCTTGGCTTGAGAAGAATATCCAATAAAGTGTCCATCATCTGATTTCTCATCAAACTTGGCTATTTGACCTTTGGTATTCAAGATGGTGCAAGGACATCCAAATGACCTGAGAAAACCAATGAAAGGTTTCCTCTTGTGCCAAAGTTCATAAGGAGTCTTACCATGAGTCTTGACTACTAAAACTCTGTTTTGTACATAGCAAGCAGTGTTTACTGCTTCTGCCCAGAAGGTGATGGGTAGTTTAGAGTCAGACAACATAGTTCTTGTAGCTTCAATTAGTGTCCTGTTTCTCCTCTTAGCAACACCGTTTTGCTGAGGAGTTCTGAGAGCACTATATTGTCTTGTTATACCTTTTTCATCACAAAATGTATCAAGGATTTGGTTCTTAAATTCAGTTTCTTGATCACATCTTATGGTCTTGACCTTGTGATCACATTGATTCTCAATCTTTAAGATAAAACTCTTCAAGATCTAAGGAGTTTCATCCTTAGTTCTAAGAAAAAAATACCCAAGTGAATCTTGTAAAGTCATCTGTGATCACCAAACAGTATGAGGTCCTTCCTAGACTCATTACACTGGTGGGGCTAAAGAGATCCATATGTAATAAGTGTAGGGGTGTAGTGATGTAGTTTCTTTCCTTTGGCTTGTGAGATACCTTGTGTTGCTTTCCTTTGAGGCATGCAACACAATGGTCATCACTTGTAAACTCTTTCTTTGGCATTCCAGTTACCAAGTCATTTTTAATTAATCTGTTCATATTTTTAAAGTTTACATGGCACATTCTTTTATGCCAGAGGAAAGATTGATCACTATTTGCTTTAGATAGAAAGCATGAAACTTCTTCTGAAGGAGATGTTTCTTGCAAGTCCATCTTGTACATGTTCTGTTTCCTAGGGCTCTGAGCAGGATGTGCTCATGAGGAATGACCAACCCAGGCCTGAGAACAATGCACTCATGCTCAGCGAAAAGCATGTTATGACTCTGATCACAAAATTAAGATACACTTAGGAGATTGTATCCAAGGTCCTTGACAAAGTTTACCTTTTCAATGCTGAGTTTACCATTTGTGACCTTGCCCCTTCAAGTGATATAACCTCCAACATCTCCTCTAAAAGCAACTGGCCCTCCATCAATTTTCTCAAAATTTTGAAGTAGTGACCCATTGCCTGTCATGTGCCAGGAACAACCACTATCAATGATCCATACATTCTTGTTTGTCTTGAGTTGTTCCTGCATAAAAGAGATGGTTAGTTACATTTGGAAACCTAAGCCTTATTGGTCTTGGGCTTATCAAAAGAAGTTGAAGACAATGCAATAGTAATTGATCTTATAGTCAAATTTGGAGGATTATTTGCTGATGTTGATGAAGAACTTTCACTCCCATGCTCTTTCTTTGTCTTCCACACCACCTTTGAAAGCTTAGACTTGACCTTCAATGCTTCGGAAGTTTTGACAACTTCAGAAGTTTTGGAGACTGGACCTTCGGAAGATCTTGCTATCACTGCAGCAGGCTTTAGTACTTCGGAAGTATTCCTTTCTTTCTAGACCAAATTTTCTTTCGAAGGGAAGTTTTCACTTGTCTTCTTCTTTATTTTGGAGCTTCCGAAAGGAAAAGATTTTCCTTCCGAAGCTTGCTTTTTCTTCAAACTCTCAGAAGCTTCTTTCTTGATCATGTGGACAGTACTTTTAGGATTGTAGATGCAATCCTTTGCAAGATGAGAAGTACTATCACATATGACACACTCCATTTTCTTCCTTCTGAGAGTCTTCATTTGAGAACAAGGCTGAACTTGATCACTTTCCTTCTCCATCTTTATCTTTGCAGATGATGTAGTAATTCTTTTAGGGTGAGAACTACTCTTGGAGCTAGATGGTTTAGGTTATGTAGCAGTGGTACACAACTGATCAGCCTTCTTCATGATGCTGGGATGATTTGGACAAGAACTAGAACTCCTGGTACTAGAGTTCAAGTTTGAGTCTTCAGTCTTAATCACTTTAAAACCTGCAGAGATAAAAACTTTTTTCTGCATAGAGTTAAAGGTGGCCTTGATCTCTTGAGCCTTTTTGGACTTTTTCTTGGCTTTTCTGATCAAGTTCTTTTTTCTAGACTTGGTCATCCCAACTTATTTTCTCTCCTCAGGAGAATAGTGACCCTTCTTAGGATGCTCTTCTTCGCTCTTCCTAGAGTCATCCTTCACTATCTCCTCTTTATCCTCTTCTTTCATAGGGTCTATGAGGGGAAGCTCATCTTCACAAGTTTCACACCTAGGAGATCTTACTGACAAGATTGTGTGTGAATGAGCTATTTCAGTAGATCCCAGTCCCTGCTTATTCTGATAACAAACTTTTGTATGCAAGTATGAGGATATTATGTTCTTGAAGGTCTCTTCTTCAAGAACACATTTTTCTGCCTTGGCTTTGCTGATCATAAGCTCAGCATGGCATTTAGTTAACTTAGTGATGAGATCTTTGATTTGAGTCCTATAATTGGTGTGCTCATGTTTAAGAGTTGAAATGGTTTTCTCTAAATCTTCTATTTTAAGTTAATAATCATTTTTAGCTCTTTTAAAATCAGATTTTAAGATATATAAAGACTCAAGATCAGATCTCATCTCTAAGTTATAGGACCAGTATCTATTAACTTTAGCAATGCATTCAGGTGTGTAGAGATGTTCCAATACCTTGGCTTCATCATGGTCAGCCATTAGTGCTTGATTTGGAGATGCATCTTCCACCTGAAAGCTCCAGTCAGAGCCTCCTTCTTCAACAGCAATTGCAGCTTGCTGCTTTGGCTTATCGTGCTGGTTGATTTTATCAGTATAGTTTGGTCTGGTTTGTGCTTTGCCACCATTTGTCCTTGGTGCATTGCAATCTCTAGCAAAGTGTCCCATTTGGTTATAGTTGTAACACTTCACTTGCTTTTATCCAGTCCAAACTTTCCACTGGCTGCATTGCTAGGAAACTTTCTCCCTGTCCTCTTGTAGAAGTTCTTGGCTCTGTGAGTGGAGAGCCATTTGCTGGACTATCTCCATGCATTCCAGGTCATCTGGATGGATACAGTCAAGATCTTCAAGGGTGAAGAGAAAGTTTCCTGAACTTTCATCAGCAGACACAAAAGCTTGTGATGAGCTTGTCTCTTGGAATGGACTCCCTTGAGTGTAGCTTTTTCTTGGTGTCTCAGGGAAGGTGATGAAAGGACCCTTTTGTGAGTTATCAGGGTAGCAGATAAGATGATGTTGTGGTTCTCTGCAATCCCTTTCAACCACATGAAGGGCTGAACTCAGTTGATTGCTGGAGTTACCATATGCATTTTGAATGTTAAGCTCCATCTGGTATCCACTAAGAATACCATACAACTCTGTAAGAGTGAAAGTCTTAAGGTTCTCAGTTCTCTTGATAACAACACAGTAATGTGTCCATTGTCTAGGAAGAGAGGACATGAACTTCCTTACAATGTCTCTGTTTTCAAGAGTTACTCCAACATCCATTAGAGTATCCACAATCTCAACATACCTGAAGTATTGTTGAGTCATGGTTTCACCTGTCTTGAAGGTGAAATTCTCAAACTGCTGCTTCAAGAGATCCTTCTTGTTCTCTTTTGCTTCATTGGACCTCTCATACATGAGCTTCAGGTGCATCCCATAGCTGCTTAGCAGTTTTGCACTTCTTGAAGCCCCTGTATATGGAGTTTGGAAGAGCAGTTTGGAGGGCAGTCATGGCTTTCTGATCTATGTCAATCTTCTTCCTGTCTTCTTCAAAAAAGTCAGCTGGCACCTTTGGTATCATACCACCCCCAGCAGCAGTTGAAGGGGTGCTTGGTATGTGAGATCCTGAGACAACAGACTCTCAAATCCTAGAGTCTTGAAACTTGATGAAGCCTTCCATTCTTTGTCACCAAGTATCAAAGTCTTCAGGAGTGATCAGTGGGGATTTTGTCATGGTTCCAGTTTCCATATCAGCTTTAGTGAGAGCTGCCATTTGAGATGTTAAGTGTTTTGTGAGACTGAGGGATCTAAGATGGTGAGATCTTATAATCAAGAGCCTGGAATGCTCTGATACCAATTGCAGGACCGGTTAAGGGATGGTGAATGCAACAGTCACACAATAAGAAGAGTGTTTAGAACACTTAACAGATCAAATAGGGAACCAGAAACTATTGTTATGATACTAAGAACACAAGTAAAATATGAGACAGAAACTTAAGAGCAAATAACAAGTAATATGGTTTTCAAGATTGCAGTATATTGCTTCTCAAGTTCTTTTACAAGTGTTACAAAGCATAAAGAAAAATACAAGGACCTGAGATACTTTATACTACATCCTACAGTCGGCCATACTGTGACACCCTACAAATATCCCACATCGGTCGTGGACAGGAGAGATTCCTGGTTCATAAGAAATGTCCTGCCTCTAACATCAACAACGCGTTTTGGGCGTATTGGTTGTGGATGAAAGGAGAACTTCACAGTTAAGCATGCTCAGGTGGGAGCAATCCAGGGATACGTGACCTCCCTATGAAGTTTTCACCCGGGCAACCAAAAGAAAATCCGTGAGCTCCTTATGGGCAAAGCGGACAATATTGTTGGTGTGAGGGGTCGGGTGTGACACATACTTTGAAGGCCAGCTGGAAACATTGATCTAGACAACAAAATCAGTGTAGAGTCAAAAGGCAAATCTACCTTTTGACTAGTGACTATGACATGCCATAGCTCACATCCTAATATATTACAAAAAGGATAAAAGTACATAAAGTAGAAAGTTACAGACTCAAGATCTCAATGTATAATTACAAAAGGCATGGACCATTCACCAACTTGTATAAGTTGGTGAGTTATCAGAGTTGCAACGAAAAGTTGGTCAGCTTTATGAAAAGTACATCAGAAAAGCATGTTTTTCAAAGTCTTCGGAAGAAATCTGTCTTCACTCTTTAGGCTTCGGTAGACTTTGTCTTTGAAGCTTCGGAAGACTTCACTTTTGGCTTCGGAAGATATTGGTCTTGGCTTCGGAAGATTTTACACTTAGAATATTTCTAATTCAAGGTGTAAAACTTCCGAAGCAACTTCTACTTTGCATTGAGTGCATGCATGCAGGAGAGCCTTGGTCTGTTTTGGGTGCATCAACCTTTTAATAAGCCTTAAGTTAGTTCAAATCATATGAAATAACTTATATATATTAAAAGAGAGAAACTGGATATACCTTCACATGTGCTTGACATTGTGAATTATACATTGAAGAACATAGAGTTTATGGGATTTAAATGGTGTATGGATTATCAATTGTGTGAAGGCATGAGCTTTAAACTTTCAACTTTTTCAAATGTTCCCATTTGGGTTATTAAGAGCAGCAATTTCTTTAGTCAGAAAATTCAAATTTGCTTCTTTAGTTGAATTTCAATATCAATAAAAAGTAAACCAAACTGAACAACATGTGTTGAATTTCTAAATTAGGACATTCTTATATCATTCAATCATAAACTAACTTTATCAATCATAAAAGTTTGAGTATGTAATATTCAAAAAATATTTGAATCTTTAACACTTTAGATTATCAATTAAAAAAATTATGAAAGGACAGACACAACCACATTCTCTTTATGACAAATATATATACATTAAGATTTGTAGCCATTTTATTGAGTAATGTGCGAAATATTAAGGATACTATTGTTTTCTAAGTTTTATCGAAGAATTATCATAATCTATTGACAATACAAATTTGTAAGAAAGTTGCTGCATACTCCTGTAACAAAGATGACCATTTTCTAATAGTGCGTAACAACATGAGTTATTCTGGCCTGGTGGTTGGCCCATGGATTTCAAAATGTAAGGTTTTGGGTTCGAGTCTCGTTTGAAAAAAAAATGTTGTGTTGAGATTGGGGTTTTTCCAGTTATGTGTTTTCTTCTAAGAGTGTTGGGGTACAGTCCCGGCTAGAAAATCAATATGTGAGCCCAATTATAATAATACATATTCTTCGAATTAGGATCGTACGGTCAGCGGCGGAGCTTGAACAAAACCGTAGAGGGGGCGGGGGCGAAATTAATTTTTTTTAGGAGGCCCAACTTGATATTTGTATAAAAATTTACACTACCAGGACAAAAGTTTACACTACCGAACTAAAATTTAACACTACCGACGAAAAAAAAGAGGGGGGCGGCGGCCCCCCCGGTCTCCACTAACCTCCGCCAGTGCGTACGGTTGTCGTTATAAGAGTGATGTATAACGATGATTGTTTATAGTATAATTAACGGACGAAAAATGATGTGAAAGCTTTCCCAACTTCCTTTCAAGAAAAATAGGAGAAACTAAGTTATGCAAGTCATGTTGGCTTTTAATGTGAGATATTATGATTGATCCTACTAGAATAATGCATTTTTACGGACAATGTTTAATCCCCTTGTGAAAGCCAAATTCTGATAAGTGGAAACACAATTATTCCTTTCACTTCTTAATTCTAAGGTGTAAAGTCACAAATGAAAGTAAAAAATGCAAACATGTTAAATGGACTAATTCTAGTATTATGATTTCTATTCACTTGAATTTTTTTGCTCTTATTTGCAAATCCAATTATTATTATAAAATATGTTAAATGGACTTAAATGACAAACGGAATCATTGGCCGCTTTGTATAGTAAAGATTTCATAAACATCAACTCCATTCTTCGTCATCCCTCGTCTATGGTGTAGATGTCATTGGGTGAATGACACGAAACGAAAGTGATAATGATGTTAGATACGTTCTACGTAGATAACGGTTTAGAGAAAACCCGAATTGAAGAAAATTTATTCTAAGCGAAAATTGTATAAATGGTCCATGTAGTTTAACAAGATTGTATGTTTGGTCTCCGGACTTTAAAACTTACAAAGTTGGTCCCAATTTTTGCGTATAACACTTTTGGTCCATCACATTAAATTCATTCGGCGTTTATGCATTTCATAAAATTTGGACTAAATTTTAAATTTAACTGTAGAGACTAGAAGTACAACGCCCACATAAAATTTGAACTAACTTTGCAGTTTTAGATTTTAAGTACCAAAGTTTCAATTACAAAATAAAAGTTTAGACTAAATTTGCAATTTTTAAAAACTGTGGACCAAATGTGCAATCTAGTCAAGCCATAAAAACCACTTATGTAAATTTTTATGTTATTGTAATATCAAAAGTTGTCTAGTAACTCAGTAGTTAAATTCGTTTAAAGTTGAATATTAACTTTCACATATAAATAAAACTAGTATCAAGAGTCTGCGTTGTCAGTGGTGGAGCTTGAACATTCTCATAGGGTGGGGTGTGAAATTAAATTTTTTGGGGGGGCGAACTTGAGTTTTATATAAAATTTACACTACCAGACAAAAGTTTAATACTACCGACAAAAAAAGGGGACCCCCACCCACGGTCTCAACTATGCTCCGCCCCTGTATGTTGTTGCAAGGTCACAAAACCTTGAAAAACTACGTTTAAATGTTGCTGCAAACATGCACGTTAAAGTTAAGAAAAATAACATATATATGTTATTGCAAACATTTTAAACTTTATATAACAAAAGTAAATCTTCATAAACTCGTGTATTGATAGGAGATCATTGATAATTTTGGACCTTGAAATGGTTATAAAAGAAAGAAGTCGCTAAACAAATTAACGTTTATAGACACGTCGCTACAAAACAAAACAAAAGCAGTTAAAATATTAACGATAATAAAAATAAGCATGTATGAATATGGATTCTATAATAAATTTGTCTTTAATAGTTGGTTGATAAAAAGAAAATTAAAAAAAAAATTAAAACTTGAATCAGTTTTGATAGTTGTATGTTTGTGCGCCAATTATTTTACATTGTGATATAGAATTCATTTTGAATTAAACTTCATCTAAACATAACTACAAATAAACACGTTACAACCTTATATTCTAATTTTATAGATCACTGAATTTAAAATTTTATAATAGAGAAAAAAAATTAAATAACAAATTAAGAGTGGATTAGAAAACAAATATATTAGTGTAGAGAATAAAATATGGATATTACTAACTTAGGAATTCAAAATCTAAGTTTATAGGAGTTAAATAAAATTTTAAAAGTTGTTTGCATTGAAGACCGTTTTACACTTGCTATAACATACATTGACTTATGCAACATGCAGTTGTACATTGTGCATTAGATGTTTGGTGTTTGATTTTTTAAAGTAGAATTCCATTTTCGAATTAAACCTCACCTTAAAATAACTAAAAATAAGCACGTCATAACCTTATATTCAAATTTTATAGATCATTAAATTTAAAATTTTTAACAGAGAAAAAAGATAACAAATTAAGAGTGTGTTAGAACACAAATAGATGAGTGTAGAGTATAAAATATGGATATTACTAACCTAAGAATTCAAATTCTAAGTTTTTAGAGGGTTAAGTGAAAATTTGAAAGTTGCTTGCATTGAAGACCGCTTTACAGTTGCTATAACATACATTGACTTATGCAACATGAAGCTATACATTGTGCATTAGATGTTTGGTGTTTGATTTTTAAAGTAGAATTTCATTTTCGAATTAAATTTCACCTACAAATAACTAAAAACAAGCATGTCGTAACCTTATATTCAAATTTTATAGATCATTTAATTTAAAATTTTATAACAGAGAAAAAAATAACAAATTAAGAGTGTGTTAGAAAACAAATAGATGAGTGTAGAGTATAAAATATGGATATTACTAACCTAAGAATTCAAAATCTAAGTTTTTAGGGGTTAAATGTAAATTTGAAAGTTGTTTGCATTGAAGATCGCTTTAAACTTGCTATAACATATATTGACTTATGCAACATGAAGTTGTACATTATGCATTAGATGATTGGTGTTTGATTTTTAAAGTAGAATTCTATTTTCGAATTAAATTTCACCTACAAATAACTAAAAACAAGCACGTCGTAACCTTATATTCAAATTTTATAGATCATTTAATTTAAAATTTTATAATAGAGAAAAAAAATAACAAATTAAGAGTGTGTTAGAAAACAAATATATGAGTGTAGAGTATAGAATATGGATATTACTAACCTAAGAATTCAATATCTAAGTTTTTAGGGGGTTAAATGAAAATTTGAAAGTTGTTTGCATTGAAGACCGCTTTAAACTTGCTATAACATTCATTGACTTATGCAACATGAAGTTGTACATTGTGCATTAGATGTTTGGTGTTTGATTTTTAAAGTAGAATTCCATTTTCGAATTAAACTTCACCTAAAAATAACTAAAAACAAGCACGTTGTAACCTTATATTCAAATTTTAAAGATCATTTAAATTAAAATTTTATAATAGAGAAAAAAATAACAAATTAAGAGTGTGTTAGAAAACAAATAGATGAGTGTAGAGTATAAAATATGGATATTACTAACCTAAGAATTCAAAATCTAAGTTTTTAGGAGGTTAAATGAAAATTTAAAAGTTGTTTGCATTGAAGACCGCTTTACACTTGCTATAAGTCTATAACATACATTGATTTTACACTTGCTATAAGTCTATAATATACATTGATTTTACACTTGCTATAAGTCTATAACATACATTGACTTATGCAACATGAAGTTGTACATTATGCATTAGATGTTTGGTGTTTGATTTTTAAAGTAGAATTCCATTTTTGAATTAAACTTCACCTAAAAATAACTAAAAATAAGAACGTCGTAACCTTATATTCAAATTTTATAGATCATTAAATTTATTTTTTTATGACAGAGAAAAAAATAACAAATTAAGAGTGCGTTAGAAAACAAATAGATGAGTGTAGAGTATAAAATATGGATACTACTAACCAAAGAATTCAAAATCTAAGTTTTTAAGGGGTTAAATTAAAATTTGAAAATCGTTTGCATTGAAAACCGCTTTACACATGCTATAACATACGTTGACTTATGCAACATAAAATTGTACATTATGCATTAGATGTTTGGTGTTTGATTTTTAAAGTAGAGTGCCAGGATAGAAATATAACCAAAATATTAAGTTTGGCCAAACCTAAGCCACAAAGTAAACTCAATTAAAATATATAATAAAAACGAATAGTTATTTTCTCTGGCCCACTCTTGCTATGGAAAAGAGTAAGGAAAGTCATTAAGAAATCGGGTTATACTTTAAAAACCAAACACTGGTGCGCAAGAAAAGTGAAATAATCAAACCATTACTAAAATAACCGACTCAATCGAATCGAAGAAGTTGGTTTGATGGTTTTTTGAAGCCGTTTTTTCGGTTTTGTTTGTAACAAAAACCAAAAAACCGAACCAGATATAACCGAACTTTGTAAATTTAGAGGTGTATTTATACACTTATAAACATGTTTAGTTTGTTAGTTACTTATTTAATTTAGGGTATCTAAACAAAATTGAATATTTTGGTTTCAAAAATAATATTTAAACTTTTGTGTTTGAGTTGGTACAAATTTTCTGTTATTATATTTTATGGATTGCAATTAATTCTAATGTCATCTAATTTATAAAAATCTATATTATATTTAAAAATCAACCAAATGAGGTAAGCCTAAAGTTTCTAGTTCTAATTCTATATTTTGGACCAAGTTTTTCTTTAAATACTTGAATCCCAAATGGTAAAACCAAAAAAATCAAAACCAAACCAGAACCAAAAACTAAAAACCAAACAGAATGGTTTAAAAACCCAGAAACCGAAATATCGATTTCTAGTTTCGGTTTTAGGCTAACACCGAACCATGCACACCCTTATGTTCTAGTTATTTCCTCTAGCCCGCCCTTGACAGCCAATAAGAATTGAGGTTCTAAGCATTCGCTTGCATTGTCAAGTGAAAGTGATGGCCATTTAGGTGTTGACAATCGTGGGTTGAAAATATTATACATATATAGTACTGGTAATAATAATTGTTTATTGAACCAAAATCTAACAACGGAGCTTTTAACGTTGAATAATAAGGTTGATACAAGATTTAAATTTGGCTTAGCTTTTTGGGTTATAACTATTTTCACTTGACGATCCAAATAATGACAAAACACATCTAGAAATTTGAGGTGCGTGAAATTAAATTTGACTAAAAAATATAAGAATTTTGTAATTGGAGATGGGATGATTATGCTCTAGGTAAAGTTATGGTTTAAGTGTATAACGGTGTTATATACATGTAAACCAAATTGAATAATGGTTTGATTGTTCAATGTTAACTGTTGTGACGAATTGAACAAATCCTCCTGATTGTATATCTATATTTTGACATTCATCTATGTTTTGACGTAAATATCGTTTAGATATGAGTCGAGTTATATTTTCATACTTTAATAAAAGGGTATCTTAAGATAACACTTGTCAACACCACAATCATTCTCACCAAATTTTTCACGCATCTCTCTCCTATTAAATAATTACCTTAATTACTTATAATATTATTTAATATTTTTTTAAATTTAATAAATTAAGAAAAATATCTATTTATTAATGTTATTTCTAAATAAATCATTTTTATACAATAATAAATCTTTCTAAAGCATAAAACTTTTTTAAAAATACAAATATTTTAATATTGGTATAGTTAAAAAGTAAATTTTTTAAAACCAAAAATAATTAAATTCAGGAGTTATAATAAGGAAATTTTTAAAAATGATATTTTTATATGGTTTGTTTTAAAACAAAATATTTATTTTTTTTGGAAAAAAAATTAAAAACAAAACTTTAAAAAATTGATTTAATTTCTCATACGTAGTTTCACTCATATAATATTTTAAAATATTATTTTATAATTAATAAATTTTATTATATTAATATATTATTTATTCAACTCGTGTAACACACGAGTTTACTAAATCTAGTATAAAATATTTCCGTTCTTATTTATGTATCTTTTGAGACACTGTATTTTTATTGTCATTCGTCTAAACTTTGAAGATATAATTGTAAAATTGCAAGAAAAACAATCTTTCAACCCACTATAAATAACATCAAAACCTTTATAAGCTCATGCATTAAGGTTTCGATTTTCTAAATCGACAAACATGTTAGAACCTTCACTCTTCATCTGTATTCTTCTTCTTCTTCCTCTACTCTTCATCTTCTTCACCCCCAAATCCGATGCAAAATCACCACCCAAATCATACCCTCTGATCGGAAACTACCTCTCAATCTACACCAATCGCCACCGTCTCGTCCAGTGGACCTCCGACGCCGTCCACCGTTCCCCCACCTTCACCACCGTCATCCGCCACCCCTTCGGTCAAACCCGTGTCATCACCGGCAACCCCACCGTCGTACAACACATCCTCAAGACAAACTTCTCAATATACCAAAAAGGCGACACCTTTCGCACCCACCTCTTCGATTTGCTCGGTGACGGAATCTTTAACGTCGATGGTGATGAATGGAAGTTTCAGAGACAGTTATCGAGCCATGAGTTTAACACAAAGTCTCTTCGGCATTTCGTCGAACATGTGGTGGACGACGAACTCAACGAGCGTCTGATTCCGATTTTGACCACTGCTGCTGTCAACAACACTGTTCTTGATCTTCAAGATGTTCTGCAAAGATTCGGGTTTGATAATATCTGCAAAATCGCATTTGGGTATGATCCCGCTTACTTAACGCCATCGTTACCAGAGGCCAAATTTGCAGCTGCGTTTGAAGATGCTGTTCGTATCAGCAGTGAAAGATTTCATATGATTACGCCTTTGTTATGGAAAATCAAAAGGTTTTTCAACATCGGATCGGAGAAACGATTGAAAGAAGCTGTATCAGATATCCGTGAATTCGCTTTAAAGATCTTGAATGAGAAGAAACAAGAACTCGCTGATAAATCGTCGATTCAATCGGTTGATTTGTTGTCGAGATTCTTGAGCTCTGGTCATTCTGATGAGAAGTTTGTGACGGATATTGTGATCAGCTTCATAATCGCCGGAAGAGACTCGACCTCGGCGGCGTTGACGTGGTTTTTCTGGTTGATTTTCAAGAATCCGGAGGTGGAAACTGAAATTGTTAAAGAGATCAATGAGAAATCAGATTCTCCGATTTATGATGAAGTGAAGGAGATGATGTACACTCATGCTTCTCTTTGTGAAACCATGAGGCTCTACCCACCGGTGCCGGTGGACACGAAGACCGCGAGCGTCAACGACGTTTTGCCGGACGGGACTGTCGTGAAAAAAGGTATCATGGAGCTGACATGTGTCCCGGCTAAACACGACTGTGTCATATATATCCGAGAGACTTATGATTGTCTCAGTAGAACCTGACTAACTGTTGTCGAAAGACTTTTATTCGTCCCGACTGACCTAGCTAAAACATGTTACATTTAACTAATGGACTTTTAGTTGTATTCGCTAAACCATCTAATTTTAGCCAATACAGCTAAAACTTAAAATAAAATGGTATTTTGGTATTGTACTTTGGTAATAACTATGACAAACCCTATATAAACTAAGTTACTCTTTTGTTTATTAGGTATGATGGTTAGTTACCACCCTTATGCAATGGGGAGAATGGAGAAGTTGTGGGGCGGAGATTGGGCGGAGTTCCGGCCGGAGCGATGGTTGGAGAGGGATGAGACGACGGGGACGGTGAGGTTCACGGCGAGGGATCCGTATACATATCCGGTGTTTCAGGCGGGTCCAAGAATTTGTTTGGGGAAGAATATGGCGTTATTGCAGATGAAGAGGGTGGTGGCGGGCGTTTTGCAGCGGTTTACGGTGGTTCCATTAGTGGTTGATGGTGGTGAGCGGGTTTTCGTGGCGGCTTTGACTTCGAAGATGAAAGGTGGTTTCCCTGTGAAGATTAAGGAACGTAAATGATGATATACTTTACTATTAATACTAGATTAAATAACTGTGTGTTATCCGGATTGAATAAAAAACATATAATAGATTATATATATGTATAATCTAATATTTGTTATATATACATATTAATATAATTATTATATATAACAAATATATTTAAGGTATAAACAATAGTACAAAAAGAAAAAAAATTATTATTCATAAAGATACATAAACTTTCTTATATATATTTTTAAAATATTTTAGTTTTAACAATGATTAGTTACAAATTAAACTATATTTTAACAAAATTAAGTCTTATTAAAGTATTTTTAATAAAATGTTATTTATCTCTAAAAGAAATTATCTTGATTATTAAAGTATTAAATGAGAGTTATTAAGATAACTTTTTTGAAGTCAAGATTTTTAACAAAATTATAAATTTATTATGGTGGTAACACATGAACAATCCTTGGTGAAGCCTAGATAGAGATTACTTGGACTTGCTAAAAATTAGCCATGTGGTTGATAGTTATTTTGATTTATTAGAGTAGATATCTATAATCTATAACTTATAATAAAAGACTAACTATGGTACACATAGCGCCTTTCTAGCGAGTCCACCTAAGCGGCATATATGTATTGCCACATGTCGCTATATCCTTCAATCTTGAGTTACTATGAATTTGGAAACTATTAACTCATATTAATTACAATAAATATTATATTTATGATCAATTATCACCTTTAATTTGTTTGACATTTTTATAAGAAACTGTTATTTATGTTAGCAAATAATGTTTAAGTTATTACATTTAATATTACCATCAACATATTTCGTTTATTGAAATAAAAGTTTCTATCATATTTTATTTTGAAATAATATTTTTCTCTTAATTAATTTAAAAATTCATGACATTATTCATATTTTCGATAATGTTTATTTTTTAATAACATTTTATTGCTATGACTTTTACCTATCTTTTATAACTTTAAATATCATTACATAAAGAAGTATTTACATCTTTATGAACAATTAGCTTTAAATTTTAATTGTTTATTATTTTAGTTACTTATCATCGTTACATAATTTTGTCAATTTAAATTTGTTTATTAGTTGATATTTTTTCTTTATTTTTATGTTAAATTGTTCTACCCTCATTTGTTTCTGTTGTGAAACGACGTAATTTTTTGATATCATTATATAAAAACAAGATTCTTATTTTAATTTATCTCTTCAACATATATATATATATATATATATATATATATATACATATATATATATATATACATATATATATATATACATATATATATATATACATATATATATATATATATATATATATATATATATATATATATATATATATATATATATATATATATATATATATATATATATATGTAAGGCCCCGTTCCCGGGACGCTTACAGTTGGATCATCATCGCACATAAAACATATATTTACATTTAACTTTCATAAAACATCGCAGCGGAATTATCAAAATAGACATCTATTTTCATTATAAAAGCTTTTGCCAAATAATACATCGTTAACCAGTTACAAAATACATTGTTGCATTACATCACAAAAGCCTTATATAAATGGATGCCATCCCAAAAGAGCTGAGTAGCCTCGCAGCGCCATCCTCAGCAACATTACCTGCCAACTGGAAACACATAAAAAGTCAGCGTTGCTGAGTGAGTTCTAGTTTTATAATAAAACATACTTTACTTTCATTAAAACCGTTCGTTACTTTTGCATGATCACACATCATACGTACACGTAGATAATATCATTATTATCTTCTTCGTTCGTTCATTCATCATTACATCTTTTCTTGCGCATTTGATATCTTCCGTACCAATACCATGTGCTACACCCCAAACTATATGGCTATTGGGCCGAAGTCTATAAATAGACAGCTAAACATGGTGCCGCAGTACTGGGGTAAGCGGTAGAGGTTCTATACAAATGGTCGGTCATAAAGGCGGACCCCAATGTGCATCCTCCCGGGGTAGCGAACCCGCACACCGTTGGGCTAACACCTTATAATTGGCGTGTCCCGATATCCATTGCTTGCAAGACTTTCATTACTTTCGTTCATTTATGCATGCATTCATTCGTGTTTCCCTTTTCATCATCTTTCACTTTATGTTACATAATACTTTCAATTACTTCATTATCGTAACACGTAAAGCCACAAGAAATACAAACATTCATCATAACCTGGAACATCAACAAACACAATCATCAACATCATACAAGGCAACATCATGCATACATAACATACACATGCATAAATATGCAACATCATCATCATCATGCCCAATATTCCCTCTAAGGTCTCAACAGTCATCTTACATGAACTTATGGGAATCTCCATGTCAAAACCTACATCTGCACTTTCCCCCAAAATTCAGTAATTAAACTACACTTTTCCCCGGGTACAACAGCCCTACTTGGGCGTATGGACAGCCTTCAGTCGCATGGCCTCCAGGCGACTGAACATCATGCGACTGGACCAATGCGGATGAACACCTATGCGGATGGACACCCAGTCGTGCGTATGGACCTCATGCGGATGGAACTAATGCGAATGAGCACCTATGCGACTAACCTCATGCGAATGGACTCAATACGAATGAGTCCCATGCGATTGGAACTAATGCGACTAAGCACCTATGCGACTGAGCCCTCAGTCGCATGACTCCCTATGCGACTGGCACCCAGTCGTACGAATAAATCCTCAATCGTGCGAATGAACCCTCAATTGTGCGAATGAACCCTAATCGCACCCCAGTCGGTCGTATGGCCTCCAGTCGGTCGCCTAGCCCTAGGTGATGCAGAATGGAGTTCATCTCGATTCCAATCTGCCATTTTCGACCTCCAAACTTATCCAAAACCATTCTAAGCCTAAAGCAACCATCCTAAACCCTAGGAATGCATACCACAACACCATTCAAGCACACACAAGCCCGGAAACAAACTCCAAACACATCACACGCAAACACACCCAAATGGGTCAAACACACACACATACAAAACAGGTTTTCTATGTGTTCCAGCCCCAAAATCATTTGAAAACATGTAAAAGAGGGGTCCTAGAACTCACACAAACGACCACAACGAGAAGAGCTTCGATTGGACTCGCTACACGACGATTTTGCCCGCTCGAATCTACACGAACCAATCTTTTCTCTCTTTTCTCCCTTCTTTCTCTCCTCTCTTTTTCTTGGCTGAAATGTGGGTGTGGAAAGAGGGTAAGGGCTGCCATCTCCTTTTAAATACCTCCACTCACCCGACTTTCTCTCGTTGGCGATTTTGGTCCCTCGACTTTGGACTTTATTTCTTTTCTTCTTTCGTCGGCTTCAAAATAAATAAAAAACCGGGTTTTACAAGCCCACCCCCTATAAATAGGTTTCGTCCCCGAAACCTGTTATTTCTCGAACAAACGTGGGTAATGTTGCATCATCTCTTATTCAGTCTCCCACGTTGACTCAGATCCTTTCCTGTGCATCCACTGAACACACACAAGAGGAACCGTTTTATTCCTCAACCTCTTCTCTTTTCGATCGATGATTGCCACTGGTTGCTCCACATAATTGAGCCGTTCGTCTACTTCGATATCCTCCAGTGGAACAATCATATTTTCATCTGCCAAGCACTTCCTTAGATGAGATACATGGAATGTCGGGTGAATTCCACTTAACTCATCCGGTAACTCCAGTCTATAGGCCACCTCTCCTACTCGAGCAATGATTCGGAAAGGGCCTATGTACATCGGGCTCAACTTTTCCCGCTTTCGGAAACGAATGATACCCTTCCAAGGTGAGACCTTCAACATAACCCGGTCACCCACCTGGAACTCAATCGGTCTGCGTCGTTTATCAGCATACGACTTCTGTCTATCATTGGCTGCCTTCATGAAGGCTTTGATCTTTTCAAGCTTCTCACTCGTAGCCACGATCACCTCGACGCTCCCTAACTCCTTCTGACCAATATCACCCCAACAAACGGGTGTTCTGCATCTCTTACCGTATAGCATCTCATATGGGGGCATACCAATGCTGGCATGATAACTGTTGTACGAGAATTCAGCTAACGGTAAGTGGTCATCCCAGCTTCCTCCAAAATCAATAACACATGCCCGAAGCATGTCCTCCAATGTCTGAATGGTCCTTTCTGACTGACCATCAGTCTGAGGATGATAAGCCGTGCTAATATGTAACCTCGTCCCCATAGCGTCGTGGAATTTCTTCCAAAATTTAGATGTAAACCGAGTGTCACGATCGGACACAATAGACACCGGCACACCATGACGAGTTACAATTTCCTTGATGAACAGATCAGCCAACCTCTCAGATGAATACGTCTCGCGGATCGGTAGAAAGTGAGCACTCTTCGTCAAACGGTCAACTATCACCCATATGGCATCATACCCTTTCGGGGTACGCGGCAGCTTTGTAATGAAATCCATGGTGATGTGCTCCCACTTCCATTCCGGTATATCCAAAGGTTGGATCTTCCCATACGGCTTCTGATGCTCGGCCTTCACTTGCAAACAAGTAAGGCACTTACTCACATACTCCACTACGTCACGCTTCATACCCGGCCAGCAATAATCTTTCTTCATGTCTTGGTACATCTTTGTAGCACCAGGATGAATGGAGTATCGAGTCTTATGAGCTTCCTCCATGATCTTCACGCGTAGATCCCCAAAACAAGGAATCCACACACGACCGAATCGGGTTCTAACACCGAGTGTGTTTTCACCCAACTCTGCGACCAGACCTCTCATTCTTTCAGAGTTAAGATGATCTTCTTTCAATGCTTCATCTTGAAACTCCTTGACTTGCCTCATTACATCGGAGGTCATGATCAGCTGATAAGCTTTCACCCGAATCGACTCGGGTCTCTCCTTTCGGCTAAGGGCATCCGCCACCACGTTGGCTTTGCCCGGATGGTAATGGATCTCGCAATCATAGTCTTTTATGAGCTCCAACCATCTTCTCTGCCTCATGTTCAGGTCCTTCTGCTCAAAGAAGTACTTCAAGCTTTTGTGGTCAGTGAATATGGTGCACTTCGTCCCGTAAAGATAGTGCTTCCAAATCTTTAACGCAAAGACCACGGCTACTAGCTCCAAGTCATGAGTGGGGTAATTAACCTCATGAACCTTCAACTGTCGGGATGGATAGGCTAAACCTTCCTTCTCTGCATTAATACACACCCCAACCCCGAGTAGGAAGCATCAGAATAAACCACTAGATCCTCACTTCCATCGGGTAATGACAGAACATGAGCTTGAGTAAATCTCGCCTTCAGTTCCTCGAACGCGTTCTCTTGAGCTTGACCCCATACAAACTTCACATCTTTCCGGATCAACTTAGTTAGTGGAGAAGCGATCTGAGAGAAGTCTTGAATGAATCTTCTGTAGTAGCCCGCCAAACCCAAGAAGCTATGAATCTCGGATGGCGTCTTTGGTGACTTCCAATGCATAACCGCCTCCACGTTTGCCAGGTCCACCATAATCCCGTCAGGATTCACCACATGACCCAAGAATTGAACCTCGCGCAACCAGAACGCGCACTTGGAGAACTTGGCGTACAACTTCTCCCTTCTCAACGTCTCTAGAACCTCCCGAATATGACCGACATGCTCTATCTCGCTCTTCGAATAAATCAGGATATCATCAATAAACACGATCACTGATTTATCCAACATCGGCCGACACACTCGATTCATTAGATCCATAAAAGCAGCTGGCGCATTGGTCAAACCAAAAGACATGACAAGGAACTCGTAGGACCATATCGCGTGTGGAAAGTTGTTTTAGGGATATCTTGCTCCTTCACCTTCGACTGATGGTAGCCCGACCGAAGATCTATCCTTGAGAACCAACTGGAACCTTGAAGCTGATCAAACAAATCATCAATCCTCGGTAACAAGTATCGATTCTTCACTGTCAACTTGTTCAACTCTCGGTAGTCAATACACATCCTCATGCTACCGTCCTTCTTCTTCACATATAAGACTGGAGCACCCCAATGAGAGATACTCGGCCTAATAAACCCCTTTTCGAGCAACTCCTGTAGTAGTTCCATCAACTCCTTCATCTCTGTCGGAGCTAACCGATACGGTGCCTTTGCAACAGGTTGGGCACCCGGTATCAAGTCAATCTGGAACTCGATCTCATGGTCAGGTGGCACTCTTGGTAAGTCTTCTGGGAACACGTCTGGAAAGTCACACACAACCTGTACATCGGATAGTTGTGGTGTTGACGTATCCACATGCTTTACATTGGCCAAGTAGGCACTACATCCACGCCTCATACACTTTCCCGCCACCGCCATCGAAATCACCTTCGGAATCGTCGTGACCCGATCACCATAAATCGTCACCGAACTCCCATCGGGTGATGTCAAACAAATCATCTTCTTGCGACACACAATGTTCGCCTCATAACCCGCTAACCAATCCATACCGAGAACCACATCGAAACCACCTAAGGTCATCACGAATAGTATAACCGGAAATTTGTGACCTTCTAACTCCACATCACAACCCTATATCATCTCAGAAATTCAGGTAGACTTACCTATGGCAGTTTCTACATCAAAGGGCACATCAACACGTCTACTACTAGCAGGCAGGTTAGCACAAAAAGCAGCATAAATAAAACTTTTACTAGCACCAGAATCGAATAACACATAAGCTAAAGTTTGGTTCACTAGAAACGTACCGGACACAACGTCAGGGTCCGTCCTAGCCTCCTCCTGTGTCATGGTGAATGCCATGGCGCTCGCCCTAGGTCCTTCACTTCCCGTCTTCTTCACCCCAGAACTCTCAGCCCTCGGCTTCTTACAGTCTTTACTCATATGACCGCTTTCCCCACAGTTGAAACATCTGCCCGCACGACAATCCCTTGCCATATGCCCCATCTTCCTACACTTGAAGCACACATTCAATCCCAGCCTACATTCTCCCGCATGCTCCTTTCCACACTTGCCACACCTCTTCGATCCCGCTCCCGATATGGCCACACGGTGGTCATCCACCCGTGCCTTTTTGTTGCCAAACCTTTTCCCGTTCCAGTTTCGATCACCACCACCCTTCTTGTTCACTTCAGTCACCACCACCTCCCACTTATCATATAGCCTCCCTGCCAAATTGACCGCCGACCTAAACGTGCCTGGCCGGGCGGCGATCATATGCCTGCGAACATCCACCGGCAAGCCCTAAATGTACCTCTTGATCTTTCGAGACAGAGGCGTCACCAGATCCGGCACCAGCTGTGCCATTTCATTGAATTTGGTGGTGTACTGCTGGTGTGTCATGGTTTTCGCCTCCAGTTGCAGGAACTCTCTCTCGATCTTATCCATCTCTCTATGAGGACAGAACTCCTCAATCACCATCTTCTTCAACTCCTCCCACCTCATCCTTCCTATCGCCTGGTTACCCTCGGCTTGGACAATGTTGTCCCACCAACAAAGAGCCGAGTCCACAAACGAGTGGGTAGCAAACTTCACTTTCTGGTCCTCCCGGCACTCGCTGATATCAAGAACAACCTCCATTTCCCTCACCCACCGGTGAGCAGCAACAGCAGTGCCGTTACCATCGAAAGTAGGGGGCTTTCATCTCATAAACGCCCCGTAGTTACAGCCTCATGCCACCTCGTGCACGGGCTCATCTTCCTCTTCCTCTTCTTTATTATTAGAGAAAATCGTTTCAAGCTCCGGTTGCTCCCGTCCCCCCAAGGCCCTGTTTCTCTCCTTTCTTTCTCCTTCCTTTACAGCCTTGATAACTTCAGTCACCACAGATGGTAGGATTGTCTGCATGACTTGATGCACCTCTTCAACAACAGCCTCCTTTACCGAGGCCCTCAAGTTAGCACTCTCATCCCCAGCCTCCGGATGAGGGGTCTCAGATTCTTCAGGAACCACTCTATCAACTCTAGGCCTTCCTCTTTTGGGTCGCGGTTCAACACCAGGCCCACCACGACCTCCACCCCTAGAAGCTTTAGAAGATCTACCACCGGCCATTCTCTAACACACTGAAAGATTCAAACACCAACACGGTCATTCAAGGGAACATCTCAGTTTATGTCAAGTATAGTGAGTCCCTAATTACAGTGGCCAGTTGTGATTAGCCACTTACTTTACTCTTCATTCCCCAAGCATTACCTATCCTGACTACATCAGTATCTAAATCTACATACAACACATAAACCACATAACATGCGCACGTAATACCGGTTAACATTATGAAAATACCTGATGGCACGTAGCTACTCAGATTGGCATCTCATTCCCTTTACGTCCCATTTTCAGTTTAAGTTAAGGTTTATATGGAAAATTTACCCATTTCACTTAAACTTTGGCTCTGATACCAACTTGTAAGGCCCCGTTCCCGGGACGCTTACAGTTGGATCCTCATCGCACATAAAACATATATTTACATTTAATTTTCATAAAATATCGCAGTGGAATTATCAAAATAGACATCTATTTTCATTATAAAAGTTTTTGCCAAATAATACATCGTTAACCAGTTACATAATACATTGTTGCATTACATCACAAAAGCCTTATATAAATGGATGCCATCCCAAAAGAGCTGAGTAGCCTCGCAGCGCCATCCTCAGCAACATTACCTGCCAACTGGAAACACATAAAAAGTCCGCGTTGCTGAGTGAGTTCTAGTTTTATAATAAAACATACTTTACTTTCATTAAAACCGTTTGTTACTTTTGCATGATCACACATCATACGTACACGTAGATAATATCATTATTATCTTCTTCGTTCGTTCATTCATCATTACATCTTTTCTTGCGCATTTGATATCTTCCGTACCAATACCATGTGCTACACCCCAAACTATATGGCTACTGGGCCGAAGTCTATAAATAGACAGCTAAACATGGTGCCGCAGTACCGGGGTAAGCGGTAAAGGTTCTATACCAAATGGTCGGTCATAAAGACGGACCCCAATGTGCATCCTCCCGGGGTAGCGAACCCGCACACCGTTGGGCTAACACCTTATAATTGGCGTGTCTCGATATCCAATGCTTGCAAGACTTTCATTACTTTCATTCATTTATGCATGCATTCATTCGTGTTCCCCTTTTCATCATCTTTCACTTTATGTTACATAATACTTTCAATTCATTCATTATCGTAACACGTAAAGCCACAAGAAATATAAACATTCATCATAATCTGGAACATCAACAAACACAATCATCAACATCATACAAGGCAACATCATGCATACATAACATATATCATGCATAAATATGCAACATCATCATCATCATGCCCAATATTCCCTCTAAGGTCTTAACAGTCATCTTACATGAACTTATGGGAATCTTCATCTCAAAACCTACAGCTGCACTTTCCCCCGAAATTCAGTAATTAAACTACACTTTTCCCCGGGTACAACAACCACAGTTGGGCGTATGGACACCCTTCAGTCGCATGGCCTCCAGGCGACTGAACATCACGCGACTGGACCAATGCGGATGAACACCTATGCGGATGGACACCCAGTCGTGCGTATGGACCTCATGCGGATGAAACTAATACGAATGAGCACCTATGCGACTAGCCTCATGCGAATGGACTCAATGCGAATGAGTCCCATGCCATTCGGTCGCCTAGCCCTAGCTGATGCAGAATGGAGTTCATTCCGAACCCAATCTGCCATTTTCGACCTCCAAGCTTATCCAAACCCATTCTAAGCCTAAAGCAACCATCCTGAACTTTAGGAATGCATACCACAACACCATTCAAGCACACACAAGCCCGGAAATAAACTCCAAACACATCACACGCAAACACACCCAAATGGGTCAAACACACACACAAAAAACGGGTTTTCTATGTGTTCCAGCCCCAAAATCGTTTGAAAACATGTAAAAAAGGGGTCCTAGAACTAACACAAACGACCACAACGAGAAGAGCTTCGATTGGACTCGCTACACGACGATTTTGCCCGCTCAAATCTACACGAACCAACATTTTCTCTCTTTTCTCCCTTCTTTCTCTCCTCTCTTTTTATTGGCTGAAATGTGGGTGTGGGGAGAGGGTAAGGGCTGCCCTCTCCCTTTAAATACCTCCACTCACCCAACTTTCTCTCGTTGGCGATTTTGATCCCTCGACTTTGGACTTTATTTCTTTTCTTCTTTCGTCGGCTTCAAAATAAATAAATAACCGTGTGTTACAATATATATATATATATATATATATATATATATATATATATATATATATATATATATATATATATATATATATATATATTGTATATCCATATTACTATAAATTTATTTACTCATGTGTCATTTTAAATATTGGTCCACTCGTGTAACACATGGGTCATTATCCTAGTATTATTATATAGTAAGTACTAGGTTAGTACCTCATGTATTACACGGGTTAAATAAATAAAATATTAAATAATTAGTAGTAAAAAATTATAAATTATAAAACCATGCTTGAAGATAACATATGTTTATAGTTAAGTATAAATAACTAATAATATATTTTTCTTAAAATTTTGTTTTATAAAAAATATATATTTTTTTTAAATATTTTGTTTTAAGGAAAATGTTTTTTTAAAAGTTCATTATATTCTGTATTTTACAAGACATTTATTTTTAAAAAGTGTATTTTAATAAAAAATGGTTTTTCATTTATTAAATTATATAATTTTTAATTTCAAAATGGTATGCTTAATATGATTAGTATTTAGTATTATTACTTTATTAGTAATAATAGAGATAAATGAGAAAGTTAGTATGATAGGGCTTACAATTATGTCACATCTTATATTAGTTTTTCTTTATTATAGATAGATAGATAGATAGATAGATAGGTTGGAAACTAATTTATTAAACGGATTATAGTTAGTAATAAATACGAAGAGTTACAGTACGATCTTTTAATATAAGATATTGATCGGTGCCGAAGACCCAATCAAATAAGAAGATAATTTGCTTGTTTTATGATTCCTAAATACCTTAACTAGTTAGGGTAAATAGGGTGTTGATCGACGAGAAGTCCGTGGATGGTGTTACGCGTAACTGATTCAAAAATTACTTACTTACTATTGTCACTAGACTGCAAATTGGAGATGAATGAAATTAACTTAAAAACGATTACATTATGAAGCAAAACAAAAACTTGGACTTGATTTAAAACTTTTGAGATGAAAGAGATCACAGCCGGGTTTCAGGAATGTAGTTGAATATACGGCTTATGTTTTACCCAATCTTGAAGTTACATAGACATAACTTGTTTATCACATATGTTGAAAGGAAACTACTAACTTGATAACTGATTATGTAAATTAACTAGTAAACTAACTAATGCCACAATCTAGAAACTTTATTTGAAATCACCAATTAATGATAATAACCTAATTATTACTCAATGGTTAACAATGTAAAACTGATAACTTGATAAGCAACACATAAATGAAGAAAAGTTGTTAAACCATCAAAGTTTATGTCTTGACTAAGTAAAAGCACAATCATGCATAATCCAATCACAAACTGTCCACCCGAAGATGATCACAAGTGATTTAGCCTTGCATCTTCATCATAATCTCTTCAATCTTCACTTTGTGCATATAAATCCTTATTCACTTGATGATTAGAGAGAGTTCCAATGCTCAAAAAATAGGCCAAAGATTCGTTCTTGGGGTTGGAGGCCAGGGTCCTTTCGAAACCCTAATGTTAGGGCTTTTATATGATTCAAATTTCGAAATTATCCATCTTGATACGCAACAAGTCGTAAGTTACAGCCTTAGGCCGTAAGTTACGCCTCCATATTTTGTCCATGATTGTAACATCCGACCCATTTTCAAACTAGAAACCCAAACCCGAACCCGTTTGAGTTAGTCTTGTAAATCAAATTCATTATTTAGTCATTTTATATATTTTTATGTTCCAAATATAATAAATGTGCCACTTAATCAATTTAATTTAATTTTATAAGTTATAAAATAAATTTTATAAATTTTGAAAGGTTATCAATATTTATAAGATTTTAAATATTTAATCAAATAAATAATCAAATTGTAAAGTTTTTGTGAGATTTATAAAGTCTATAAAGATTTTATAAGAAAATAAGTTGATTACATTAAAATTAAGGTTTTAATAAATTAAAATTTTAAATTGTAATTATTGTTTTATCAATTTTTTTTAATCTTATATTTATTTCAAATTTCAATCATAACCCCCTTTTTAAAAAACTTGTAACTCACCATTAACACTATTCATAACCCTATTCTAACCTCAACTATAAAAGCAAGCTTCAGGCCTCACTTTTCATTTGCTCATTCTCTAAAAATCTTACTCACATATCCTTCTTTCATCCTTTGGTTTGATCAAATTCAAGAATTTTCTTTTACAAGTAATTTCAAAAAGTTTTTTATACTAAGGTAACCTTATAATTGTTTTTATATTATGTATATCTATATTATTTCAATTATCCTAACATCCAATTGTTCTCATGTTCTTACTTTTATTTTTTCTTCTACTAAATCTCTTTTAATTTTAATCATTATCATTTGATCATTAACCTTCTAACTTTCACTAACCTTATAACAATCACTAACATTCCTAAATCAAGCTAATAACACGCTAACGTAAACAAAGAATCCCGTTTGCATATGGACGGTTATGCCGCCGCATTTGAAGTATTTTTTATAACTCAAATGAAGTCTAATATATCATATATCGACATAATAAATTTGTTCTAACCCGTTTCATGCTTTAGAAATTTTAAAAGTGCACATAAATGCCTTACTAAATGTTGGCAGAATATAGTCTGACTTCAACTAATCATAACTTGATCATAAAAAACTAAATTTGAGTAAACTCAGACTCCAATATTAAGCTCATTAAATTACCTTTTTAACAATAGTTATACGTCTTTAAACTCAATTCGGACGACTCAACAATAGCCTTCACAAGATAAGTGCGCATTTCAGCATCTTCTGTCTTGTGCTGCTGTTTTGACCTATTTATGTATCTTTTCATAAAAATGTTTCTGAAAGAAAGTTGTTTGGGAGACTCTGAACTAGTCAACTGTAAATTTTTATAATTTTATAAAACCATTTTCTATTTTTAAAACCTGTTCAAATACGTACCAAACATTTTGGTCCAGAATCTCAAATTGGTACAATATTCCTTTTTCAATCTACCTTTCACTTTTTGGCATTTTCTAAACATCCTAACTTCTTGTAATGAATTTTGACCTCAAGTCATTGTTTCTTTTTACCCTTTAGGGCATCACCTTTGACTCTTGAACATCCCAGCTTCCTTACGTACTCTACAACCATCATTACACAATGTGAGTTTTCCATGCCCCTTTTTACTTTATTTCACATCTTTTGGGGTGAAACATGTTAATCTTATAAATATACACTTGTAAAACATCTTGAAACTGTAATGCATGAGCAATTCGTTTATAAACTTGTCATGGTTATTTGACATTTTTGTATGCCTTATATGATAGACATCTTGTAAAAATAATCATTAACTATTGCTAGCCTAGCGACATCATAGATCTATGGGTTTGACAAGCCTATTTGATGCTAAAGCCAAGGTTATTGCCGCCCCCTAATGACGTATTCTTGTTCATCATGGGAAACAAGTACACTTAGCTAATCGTTATAACTTATAGTGCCCATCTTTTGTCAATGATTGATTGTATCATTATACTATCTATATTCTTGCATTATTTCTTAACCTATGACATAAATTGCCTCTTAAAAGTTGTTTTCTACGTATGTACAAATTCATGGGAACTCACCAACATCATATGTTGACCGTATTTTTAACATGTTTCAGGATGCTATTTTGAGGACTTCTTCATGCTCATATAGGACTTGGATATAGATTAATTAAAGATTTTATTATGTTGTTTGAATCTTTAGTGTATTGTAATGATTTACTTGTTTAGTATTATTCAATGAAAATGGTATTTAATATTATTTTAACTTATTTAATTCCCTGAGCTATGAACAATCGTTTCACACTCGTCCGCCCCGATGATTCCGCCGTCGATCGGGGTGTGACAATGATCTTCTTTGTTTTTAGCACGTGTCAAGCAATCATCTTCATGTCTTCGATATCCTTTATGAATAATGCCATTAAATTCCATTTGACCTACATTTCAAAAGCGCAACAAAGTAATAATATTAAAAATGCATTATTAACTATGATACGTGCATGCATATTAACCAATCATGAGATATGATTAAAATAATATATAGGTAATAGTTCAAGAAAATAAAACAATTATACTATTTTTTAACTCTCTTATCTAGATAGTTTCATTTTTAAACATTCGTTTTAAAACTTTTTTATAAAAAAATTATTCTTTATAAAAGTTTTGTTTATTAAAACATCTGGTTTGTAATTATTCTGGTTGTTTTAATAAGATTGATTTTAGAAAGTTTCATATTTACATATATATATATATATATATATATATATATATATATATGTATATCTATATATATATATATACATATATATATATATATATATATATATATATATCTATCTATTATATCTCTCTCTATCTCTCTCTCTCTCTCTCTATCTATCTCTCTCTATGTCTATGTCTCTCTGTATCTCTGTCTGTATATCTGTCTCTATATATGTCTATATGTCTATATATCTACCTCTGTCTCTCTATCCCTCTACATCTATATCTATATCTATCTCTATATATCTCTCTATCTATATATCCTAATAATAATCCTCCTCCTAATAAGAATAGTATTTGGTTTTCTAAAGGATTTTTGCTGTAAAATTCGATTTTACTTTGTAACATTTAATTTTAAATATATGTAAAAATTGGTGAACATCATGAAACTTCTTGTTATATACTTTTCAGATGTGATATACTTTCAAAGTAATCTGTTGGGTTTCTTACGTATAAGCCATTATAATCCTATTATGTTAATTTATACACTATCGTACCATCCATGTATTAACTTGAAGCCCAAACCGTAAAACCGAAAATCAAAACCGAAACCGAAACCGAAAACTAAAAGCAAAAAAACTAAACATAATGGTTTTAAAAAACAAGAAACCAAAATTTAGGTTTTTGTTTTCGGTTTTAGGCTAACACCGAACCATACACACCCTCAGGTTCTAGTAATTTCCTCTGGCTCACCCTTAACAACCAATAAGAATTGAGATTCTAAACATTCGATGCATTGTCAAGTGAAAGTTATGGCCATTTTGATGTTGACAATCGTGGGTTGTTAATATTATACATATACTAACGGTAGTAATAATAATAATTGTTTATTGAATCCAAATATAACTACGGAGCTTTTAACATCGAATAGTAAGGTTAATACATGATTTAAATTGGCTTAATTATTTGGGGTTATAACTATTTATTTACTTGACGGCCCAAATAAATTACAGAACACATCTAGAAATTTAATACGTTTTTATTCGGCGGTATAAATTTGAGTTACTCTACGTTTCGATGTAACTTTAGTTCAAGAGCGAGTTATGACGATTGTAATCTATATTTTATCACACTCTATACGGTGCCGCTACACTTGTTTTTTTATGTATGTTTTGCGTTTGTCTACATATCGGTATAATTTTGTTTGGATAATAATATGGTCAAATATAATATGTTTCATTCAACCGTATAAATGTGAGTTAATTTATCACGCCGTATAGAATGTTGCCACAACGTGTTGCAAGTAAAAAAAGCATGCTATAAAATAAAAACTAAATTCTTATGAAAGGTTTTATGATACTTAGGGGTTGTTTGTCAATTTCTAAATGATTAATTGCTAAATTAAAAAAAAGTCGGAATCATTAAGTGTTGAACCATTAAGAGGTCTTTTGTTTGGATAATAATATGGTCAAATATAATATGTTTCATTCAACGGTATAAATGTGAGTTCATTTGTCACGCCATGTAGAATGTTGCCACAACGTGTTGCAAGTAAAAAAAGCATGCTATAAAATAAAAACTAAATTCTTATGAAAGGTTTTATGATACTTAGGGGCTGTTTGTCAATTTTTAAATGATTAATTGCTAAATTAATAAAAGGTCGGAATCATTAAGTGTTGAACCATTAAAAGGTCTTAACATTAAAAACAAGTATATTGTTTAACTATTCAAAGGGAAATGTTTGACAAATTCATATAAAAGGCAGTGACGGAGCTTAACCAATTTTGTAGGGGGGGCGGGGGCGAAATTATTTTTTTGTAGAGGGGGCGAACTCGATATTTATATAAAACTTTACACTACCGGGCCAAAAATTTACACTATCGGGCTAAAATTTAACACTACGGACGAAAAAAATAGGGGGGGCGGCAGCCCCCCCGACCCCTATTAAACTTCGCCCCTGATAAAAGGTATTAACCATTTAGCATTAGTATAATGCTTAACAATTCAGAGACAAATATCTGAACCATTCAAACACTTGCTCGCGAAAGAAACAGTCTGAACCATTAAATTTTTGTAAGGCCCCGTTCCCGGGACGCTTACAGTTGGTTATTCATCGCACATAAAACATATAATTACATTACATTAAGAAATCATTGCAGCGGAAACATTCAAAAATGACATCACGTTTCATTATAATTACTTTTGCCAAATAATACATCATTATCCTGTTACAAAATTCATGTTTGCATTACATCACAAAAGCTATATAATTGGATGCCATCCCAAAAGAGCCGAGTAGCCTCGCCGTGCCATCCTCAGCAATCATTTACCTGCCAACTGGAAAATGTAATAAAAGTCAGCGTTGCTGAGTGAGTTCTAGTTTTATAAAATAAATATACTTTACTTTCATTGAAAACCGTTCCTTTTATCATGCGATCATTCAATATACATATACACAGATAATATCATTATTATCTTTCATCATCATTCATTATCTTCCGTTCTTTTTGTTCATTCTGTCTTCCGAGTCTTTTGCGACAACATAGTCGCTCACCTCAATGGCAATCTTAATGATTGCACGCTATCCGAGTCTTTTGCAACACAAAGTCGCTCACCCCAATAAATATGCTTGCAAGCCTTTCTTTCGTTCATTCATCTTTCATTAATGCATGCATTCTTACTTCATGTTCCTCTTTCATTATCTTTCGCTTTACATTATATAATACTTCATTCATTCATTCATTCATTAGCATGACATGTAAAGCCCCAAGAAAGATAAGCATACATCATATTAAGGAACATTCATACACATTCATCATCATCATACAGGGCAACATCATACATTCATAATATGCATAAACATGCAACATCATCATCATCATGCCCTATATGCTCTCTAAGGCCATAACCATCCTCTTACATGCTCTTACGGGTTACTTTACGTCAAAACTTACATCTGCACCTTTCCCCGAAGGCCAGAAGTCAAACTACACATTCCTTCGAGTGCAACAGCCCTATTCGGGCGTATGGACACCCTTCAGTCGCATGGCCTCCATGCGACTGAACATCATGCGACTGGACTCATGCGGATGAACACCTATGCGAATGAACATCCAATCGTGCGTATGGACCTTGTGCGAATGGGATTACTGCGAATGGGCACCTATGCGACTAACCTCAGGCGAATGGACTCATGCGACTAAGCATCTATGCGACTGAACCCTCAGTCGTGCAATCCTCATGCGAATGGACTCCCAGTCGTGCGACTGAAACCTTAGTCGTGCGATTTACCCTCAATCGTGCGAATGAATCCCAATCGTGCGAATGACCCTCATCGCCCTCATTCGGCCGTATGGCCTCCATTCGGTCGCCTAGCCCTAGCTGATGCAGAATGGAGTTCATCCCGAACCCAATCTGCCATTTTCGGCCTCCAAGCTCATCCAAGCCCATTCTAAGCCTAAATCAACCCTCCTGGACCTTAGAAATGCATACCTTAACACCATACAAGCACACACAAGCCCGAAATCATACTCTAAACACATCATACACATCACACCCAAATGGGTCAAACACCTACATACACAAAAACGGGTTTTGCACATTTTCCAGCCCCAAAATCGGTTGAAAATAAGTAAAAGTGGGGTCCTAGAACTCAGACAATCGAGCACAAAGACAAGAGCTTCGATTTGGCTTGCTACACGACGAATTTGGACACCCGAATCACCCGAAACACCACTTTTCTCCTTTTTCTCCTCTTTCTCTCTTCTCCCCCTTTCAAATCTGAAAATATGTGAAGTGTGGGGAGAGTGGGCTGCCCTCTCCCTACACATATCACCACATTACCCAACTTTTCTTTGTTGGCGAGTTTGGTCCCTCGACTTTGGACTTTATTTCTTTTCTTTCTTCGCCGGCTTCAACATAATAAATTTCCGGGTGTTACAAGTCCACCCCCCTTAAATAGGTTTCGTCCCCGAAACCGGTTATTCCTCGAACAAACGTGGATAATGCTGTCTCATTTCTTCCTCAGTCTCCCACGTTGATTCGGATCCCTTCTTGTGCTTCCACTGTACAGGCACAAGAGGAACCACTTTATTCCTTAGCCTTTTCTCCTTTCGGTCGATGATTGCCATTGGTTGCTCCACATAATTGAGCCGTTCATCTACTTCGATATCTTCCAATGGGACAATCATATCTTCATCTGCTAAGCACTTCCTTAGATGAGATACATGGAATGTCGGGTGAATTCCACTTAACTCATCTGGCAACTCCAGTCTATAGGCCACCTCTCCTACTCGAGCAATGATTCGGAAAGGGCCTATATACCTTGGGCTCAACTTGCCCCGCTTTCGGAAGCGAATGATACCCTTCCAAGGTGAGACCTTTAACATAACCCGGTCACCCACTTGGAACTCAATCGGCCTGCGTCGTTTGTCAGCATACGACTTCTGTCTATCTTTGGCTGCCTTCATGAAGGCTTTGATCTTCTCAAGCTTAACAGTCGTAGCTTCGATTACCTCGACGCTCCCCAATTCCTTCTGACCAATATCACCCCAACAAACGGGTGTTCTGCATCTCCTACCGTATAGCATCTCATAGGGAGGCATGCCAATACTGGCATGATAGCTGTTGTTGTATGAGAATTCGGCTAACGGTAAGTGGTCGTCCCAACTTCCACCAAAATCAATCACACATGCCCGAAGCATGTCTTCCAGTGTCTGAATGGTCCTTTCTGATTGACCATCAGTCTGGGGATGATAAGCCGTGCTAATATGTAACCTCGTCCCCATAGCATCGTGGAACTTCTTCCAGAATTTAGATGTAAACCGGGTGTCGCGATCTGACACAATAGACACCGGCACACCATGACGAGTCACAATCTCCTTGATGAACAGATCAGCCAACCTCTCAGATGAATATGTCTCGCGGATCGGTAGAAAGTGAGCACTCTTCGTCAATCGATCAACTATCACCCATATGGCATTGTACCCTTTCGGAGTACGCGGTAGCTTTGTAATGAAATCCATGGTGATGTGCTCCCACTTCCATTCCGGTATATCCAAAGGTTGTATCTTCCCATACGGCTTTTGATGCTCGGCCTTCACCTGTAAGCAAGTAAGGCATTTACTCACGTACTCCACCACGTCGCGCTTCATACCCGGCCACCAATAATCTTTCTTCATATCATGGTACATCTTCGTGGCACCAGGATGAATGGAGTACCGAGTCTTGTGAGCTTCATCCATTATCTTCCCCCGTAGATCCCCAAAACGAGGAATCCACACACGATCGAATCGGGTTCTAACACCGAGCGTGTTTTCACCCAATTCCCCAGCCAGACCTCTCATTCTTTCAGAGTTAAGATGATCTTCCTTCATTGCCTCATCTTGAAACTCTTTAACCTGCTTCATCACATCGGAGGTCATGATCAATTGATAGGCCCCTTATTTTATGAGTTTTGGACCATTAAAAGTGTAAAAAAACAGCCCCTTATTTTATGAGTTTTGGATCATTTTTCTACTCTTCTTCTGCATATTAATGGGTTCACATAAGAGTTGCTCTTTTGAGTAATCGACCTTGCATCATTCTTCCTCATTTAAAACGTAGTCTTACTTGAATTCTTGGAGTAGAGAGTTTTTGTTGATCTCCACTATCTCCTCTCTCCTTTGGTTACATATTTTCATCCATTACTAAGTTTGTTGATGGTTTTACGTACTTCCTCCCTTTAGGAACAAAGTGGTGCTATTAAGTTAAATTTATAATTGTCTACATTTCATTATCTTCATCATTTGTTTTCTTAACTCCAATATTATGGTTGGAGTTTCTTTAAGCTTGATGTAAACCTCTCAGTCATGATGTGACACATTATCCTCGTTGTGAGATTCTTTGGTTTCAACATAAGAGTTATCATCATAATGAACATACCACTCTCATCAAGTTATAAGCCGGAATATAGGAAGGACCTCTTCATGTTGACGTACCAACACCTTTGCGAACAATGGAATGTCGAATAACATCATAGTAAACACCCCGGTGATTTTGTAGACGTTTCCATCACCTATGAGCACAACACGTAATTCATCAAAGATTGTCAATTAAGTCGTTAGCCTTGGCAACGAGGTTATCTAACACACCACAAACCGTCAATCCCACGATATATCTCGACCATAAGAACGAGGATATTGATATAGACCAACATGGCATCAAATACTAACAAGCACTTGATGCAGAATAAAAGTGATAAAAATATTAGATATGTTCTTACAGATGTTTAGAGAAAATCCAGACAGGAGAAACGTTATAAAAATAAAAAAATTTTCAAACGATGTGATGTGCTTTTGTTTATATATTATTCTAGTATCCAGTCGTTAAATTCGGTTAAAATAATCAAAACATTATCTAGACTATTAAATGAAATAGAAAACATAACTAACAAGCTAGACTTGGTATAAATAACAGTATAAACAACTATATGAAATAGACTAAATAATAAAAAAAGATTTATGATAAATTGTTTTATGAGTTTGTGATCATTTTTCGCACTTCTTACAATCTTACCCATTCCCATAGCGTTATCAATAAAGCAGAAAACATGTTGTCGAAGATATAGCAATAACAGAAAACAACATTGACCACAATTTTGTCAATTCTTCATGTAGAAATTGTAATTCGTCTAAACTTTGAAGATACAATTGTAAAATTGCAAGAAAAAACAAACTTTCAACCCCTATAAATACACATCAAAACCTTAATCAGCTTTTCATTAAGTTTCTATTTTCTAAATCCAACTTATAGTCAAAGTCAACAAACATGTTTGAACTTTTACTCTTCATCTGTATTCTTCTTCTTCCTTTACTTTTCATCTTCTTCACCCCCAAATCCGATGCAAAATCACCACCCAA
This sequence comes from Flaveria ramosissima, assembly GCA_025215565.1. Taxonomy (NCBI): domain Eukaryota; kingdom Viridiplantae; phylum Streptophyta; class Magnoliopsida; order Asterales; family Asteraceae; genus Flaveria; species Flaveria ramosissima. The sequence continues at coordinate 61,352,767 of CM046046.1, forward strand.
ATCATACCCTTTGATCGGAAACTACCTCTCAATCTACACCAATCGCCACCGTCTCGTCCAGTGGACCTCCGACGCCGTCCACCGTTCCCCCACGTTGACCACCGTCCTCCGCCGCCCCTTCGGTCAAACCCGCGTCATCACCGGCAACCCCACAGTCGTCCAACACATCCTCAAGACGAAGTTCTTGATATACCAAAAAGGCGACACCTTTCGCACCCACCTCTTCGATTTGCTCGGTGACGGAATCTTTAACGTCGATGGTGATGAATGGAAGTTTCAGAGACAGTTATCGAGCCATGAGTTTAACACAAAGTCTCTTCGGCATTTCGTCGAACATGTGGTGGACGATGAACTCAACGAGCGTCTGATTCCGATTTTGACCACTGCTGCTGTTAACAACACTGTTGTTGATCTTCAAGATGTTCTGCAAAGATTCGCGTTTGATAATATCTGCAGAATCGCATTTGGGTATGATCCCGCTTACTTAACGCCATCGTTACCACAGGCGAAATTTGCAGCTGCGTTTGAAGATGCTGTTCGTATCAGCAGTGAAAGATTTCGTCTGATCACACCTTTGTTATGGAAAATCAAAAGGTTTTTCAACATCGGATCGGAGAAACGATTGAAAGAAGCTGTATCAGAAGTCCGTGAATTCGCTTTGAAGATCTTGAACGAGAAGAAACAAGAACTTAACGATAAATCGTCGATTCAATCGGTTGATTTGTTGTCGAGATTCTTGAGCTCTGGTCATTCTGATGAGAAATTTGTGACGGATATTGTGATCAGCTTCATACTCGCCGGAAGAGACACGACCTCGGCGGCGTTGACGTGGTTTTTCTGGTTGATTTTCAAGAATCCGGTGGTGGAAAGTGAAATTGTGAAAGAAATCAGTGAGAAATCAGATTCTCCGATTTATGATGAAGTGAAGGAGATGGTGTACACTCATGCTTCTCTCTGTGAAACCATGAGGCTCTACCCACCCGTGCCGGTCGACACCAAGGCGGCGAGCGTCGACGACGTTTTGCCGGACGGAACCGTCATGAAAAAAGGTACGAAAGAGCTGACACGTGTCCCGGCTAAACTCGGTTGTATTATAGCCGAGAGACTTATCATTGTCTCAGTTAAAACTGACTAATTGTTGTCGAGAGACCTTTCGTTGTCCCGACTGACTTGACTGAAACCGGCTACGTTTAGCCGCTAGAGTTTTAGCTGTATCGGCTAAGTGCATGTTTGGCAAAAGCAACTTTTTTACTTTTTGACTTTTTTGAGGCGTAAAAAGACTAAAATACCTCTTAAAAAAATTAAAAAGTTAAAAATTTTAACTTTTTAACTTTTTTGGAGGGGTATTTTGGTCTTTTTACCCCTTCAAAAAATCAAAAAGTAAAAAAGTTGCTTTTGCCAAACATACCCTAAATCATCTAATTTTTGCCAAACAAAACCTTATATAAACTAAGTTACTTTTTTGTTTTATAGGTATGATGGTGAGTTACCACCCTTATGCAATGGGGAGAATGGAGAAGTTGTGGGGAGGAGATTGGGCGGAGTTTCGGCCGGAGCGGTGGTTGGAGAGGGACGAGACGACAGGGACGGTGAGGTTTACGGCGAGGGATCCGTATACGTATCCGGTGTTTCAGGCGGGTCCGAGGATTTGTTTGGGGAAGGATATGGCGTTTTTGCAAATGAAGAGGGTGGTGGCGGGTGTTTTACGGCGGTTTACGGTGGTTCCGGCTGTGGTTGATGGTCGTGAGCCGGTTTTGGTGGCGGCTTTGACGTCGAAAATGAAAGGTGGTTTTCCCGTGAAGATTAAGGAACGTAAATGATATACTTTACTATGGATATTATTATATAGTAAGTATATATAGTTATAAGAATAGTATTTTGTTTTTTAAATGTTTTTTTTTTGTATAATTTGATTTTAGTTTGTATCATTTAATTTTAAATATATGAAAAAATTGGTGAAAATCATGAATCTTTTTAAATTTTAGGATGTGATATACTTTTAAAGTAATCTAATATGTCATGTGTATTTCTTACGTATAAGCAATTATGATTTTAATTTGTTAATTTCTACATGATCACCATCCTGTCCATCCATGTATCAAATTTAACTCGTGTATCACTTTTACATGTTTTTTTAATGATTAATAAAGATGTGTGACATAAATTAGCATATAATAGACATAGTTGCATATTAGTTTATATCAGTTATTAGTTTATATTAGTTTATATCAGTTATGTTCAGTTCATTCGAGAGGATAATTAAGAGGACCCAAGTTGGTTGCAAAAGGCAGTTTACATCAATTTTGGTCGTAAAAACATACGTGGGTAATCTTGTTTTGCGATTGTTTACGATAGAAGGTTGTTATATCCTTGCGAGTGGTTTGCGATCGCCCTGTTTTCCAACCGCTCTAGTTTGCCAAATGTCAACACAAAAATCAAACAAAAGAATTCTAGAATGTTGAAAGGGTACTTGAATTCATCGACTACCTAATTTAATACCACCGTTCGACAATAAAAAATAAAAACCTAGCCAAATCATTTATGTTTATCTGTTATGTGACACATAATATGAAGAATAATTATAACGATGCAATGTTACCGTAAGTGTTCATGGTTTGGTTTTAATGGTTTTTAGGGTGAAGCAACAGCTAGGCCGTTAGTTACAGTTTTTAATCCTTACAAAAGATAACAAAACCGAACCAAACCCTTCAGTTTGGTTTCATAGTTTAGCAATTACATAACACGTTCAATTATGACTAATAATCAGGTGGTGAATTGATATGCATAACAACACAAATTTAGTTAATCACCCAAAGTTTATTCACAATCAAGAAAAGTAAACACAAAAATTTCATTACAAGAGAATGCTCTATCATGACTTTTATAGCTAACTAATACATACTAAGAGCATTCACAGTGAAATCCTTAAAAATATATGAGTATGTTTGGTATATTATATGAAATGATTTTGAGTGGTTGTGAGTGAAGGAGAGAGAAAACTGTAATTGTGGATTGATATATTTGAAAAATCACCGTTCAATCCTTATAGATTTTTTAATATTTTTTTAAAGTGGTTGTGAGTGGATGAGAGAAAAAAAATAATAAATGTATGAAAAGTATTATTTAATTGAAAATGAAGAGAAAATATGTAGTGATTTTTAGTGTAATTATATGAATAAAAATAAGAAATACATTGTGAATGCTCTAATACATGTTAGACTATAACTTTAATGCTAAACAATAGAATTAAAAAATAAATAAATAAAACCTAACAACCTAATCTCATCTTTATCTCTTAGGAAGAATTAGTATTCTCCAATGTCTTTATTAATTAACTTCAACCTTTGCTCCTTTCAACTACCTCTTCTTGAAACAAGCAAGTTTGACTGCCGGTCAAATACAATCTGTTTAGAGTCTCTTTTTTACGTGTCCCTCCTTCAAGGGAGGTCATTGCTCGGCCTCTCGGGTGGTGGTGAACAATGTTGCTTGCGGTGCGGGGGATGTCTGCTCTAAGGCTCGGCCATAGCGATCTCCTCTAGTATCTACTGGTACGTCAGGATCCGATTGGTCATAAAAGGAAGCATCTCGATAGGTCCGCAACTTGTGTTGTCATGGGCGGACATATGTGTAATGAGGCTACCCCTCAACTTGTTATGGGTAGTGTAAATTTTTTTTACGGTTTTATGTAAAAACAAAGTTTCGGTTTACGTTACCCCTGAAAAAAAATTACGTTACCCCTAAAAAAGTTTTAAACTCAAACCTCATAGAAAGTCTTAATTTTATAAATAAAAGTCTAATAATTTATAACAATACATTCTAAAAAAACATAAATAACCACTACCACTACTCATTACCCATTACTCATTACCAAATAACATAAAAACCCAAAATATCCATTACCCAACCTAATACAAAAATGAGCCCAAAAATTAAAATTATATATATACTAATTATTTGTATGCATTGTAAATTGTATTATGTGTTTTATGGGATGTACCCATTTATTTATCTTTAACCTCTTTATTTTAACCCAATACTTTTACATCTTTTATAATTTAGCCTTAATATTTTTTTTACTTTAAACTTTGGTCATCTATACTTTTCAAATTTTACAAATTTTCCGTTATACGTTTCGGTCTAAATTTTACGAGTTAACACGCCGCAACATGCGTGTGTGTTTCAACGTTTTTTCACTTATGTTTCCCAATTTAACGATCATGTCATAACGCGTTGATCCTAGATCAATTAACTTATTGTTTTATTTTTTGCTTGCGTAAGTATATGGTTCAATGTTTCTACGTCTACTTTTTATTCGACTTATTTATTTTTTGTTTTATTAGTTTCTTTAATGTTGGGGGTCACTGGCGGTGGTGTGTCATTAATATTACTTGGTATGGTTTTACACCTTCCGTTGCAACGCGAGTGAGCTTAATACTAGTATATAACATAACAAAACAATACCTTTTATCAGTGGTCATACACATTTTATTTATTTTTTATGCAAAAAAAGGAAAAAGAAGAAAGAAAATGAAATAATTGATGTTTTTGTTGTTTCTTGTTTAAAAACCTTAGCACTTTGTATCGAAACCTTATGAATGTTGTTAGAATGATGAGAGTATGGCTCATATTTAAACTTCTATAAAAGTTTATTAAAACTTAATAATAAAAGTAAATGATAATAAAATAAAAATAGGTGATGTAAAGAGTGTATGAATCTTTTATGAATGCTCTTATATTGTTATTTGTTTATCACATACATTTTATGTTTAATTTAATGATTCTAGTTATTGTTTAAACTTAAAATTTAGAGAACATGAATCATTTTGTTGTGAAAAGAAAGCATCAAAAGATGAAAACGTGTACGGAACACTATAAAATATAAGTTTTTTTACAATTCAATTTAATTACGTCTATTCCGACCCGATCCGACTTGACCCAATCGAACAACTAGAATTCCATGGTTAATATTATGACTACTATCACTATAGCCTTCTAGCTTGACTTTATCTCCACGAGTGTGTTTTATACCATGGCTTGTTTGTTCCTTTTGTGTATCGTAAAACTTGTTTAATTGTCATCGCATGGGATTGATTAGGTCTTTGCATAAATTCACTAAACATAGCCACGAAATAAGCAAGATCCGGTCTTGTTTGCACTAAATATAAAGACATCCAACCATATATCCAATACTCGGTTGCATCAACTTTGGCTTCTTCGTCAGCTTTCGATAACTTTAAGTTAGGATGCATTAGAATGTGGGTCAGGTTGCAAGATTGCATCCGTGTTTTTTTCAAAATCTTTTTAGCATATGTTTCTTGTTTAATTTTAATCCCATCTTGGTTTTGTGACACTTTGATTGCTAGGTAATAAATGAGCTTCCTGAGATCCGACATCTCAAACATGGAGGCCTTATATTTCTTGAGTTCTTTAACTAATGTTTTGCTCGATCTTGTTACAAACAAGTCACCCACATACACCACAATATATAATTAGCGAATGGTCGTCAGTTTTCTTCGATAAGCAGCTTGTTCTTTCATCCCATTGAGAAACATAGATGTCTTCTTCTAGATTCTCATTTAGTAATATATGCAGTCTTCACGTACATTTAGATGATGGATTTCCCAACTCTCCATGGCTAAAACCTAATAAGAAATTGTATCGTTTCTCTTCAGGCTACCGATGTGAACACTTCATCAAAGTCGATGGTTGTTGTACATAACCTTTTGCCATGGTTTGTGAATGCTTTGTGTTTGTTTATGCTTCCATCAGCATCCTGTTAATTTTATATTCTCATTTTAAACCAAATGTGTCCAGTTGACATAATAAAGGTTTTGTGTATCAAACAAAAGACCTATATCAATTAATATCTTAGTGTATTTATGTTACTTTATATATTTTTATAAATAACAATACTAATATAAAAGAAAAGAGGATTAAAAACAAGATTAAATAGTATAATTTGTTTCATAAGAATACCTAATATGTTTAAAGCATCACCAATAATATATATTTTTTGAAATTAATTAGTGAAAAATGATATCTTGAAGAGTGCGACCCATGACATGACGATAAAACATAGTAAATCGTAAAACAAACAAATGTGTAAAGTAAAATCTTACTCGTAACAAAATTATAAAAACAATGTGAAAGGAATTTTCGAATGATAAAACTGTTAATACTCTCATTGAGACCACCTCCTTAAAAAACACCAAAAGTAACTTATCCCTTTTTCCATTACTGTTACTAGTTTAGAAACATGTGTAATACACGGGTTAAATAAAAATATTAAATTAATAATATTTAAAAATAAAAAATAAGTTTTTTGACATAAAATAATATGAAAATTACGTATATAGTTAATTTAGGTAATAAAACAACAATAATATTTTTTCAAACTTTCGTCTTTAAAAACTTTTTTATAGAAAATTGTTTTTAAACACTTCAAATTTTTTAAAAATATTTTTTTAAATAATGTCATTGTTTAAAAGTACTTTGCATTAAATACTTCATATTTCATAAAGTTTTATTTTTTATAAAATAATTTTTATTATAAAAAACATGTTCTTAAATTATTAAAAAATTGTTTAATACTTGAAAAGTATATAAATAATATAATTTACATTTAATGTATTATTAAATTATTAACTTTGATTCTGATAATAACACATGTATAATGCATAAATAAAAATGGTAAAAAAATAAAATGTGAGACATATACATTTTAATTTATTAGACTAGAATAAATGCGTCATGGATGATGAGTAAAGAGGCACCAACTATCTTTCAAATAACTTAATAATCATATGAGCCACACATTTTAGCTTAATGATATATCTATCATTTTCATTATATAATTGAAAGAAAAAAACCAGGTCTCCTATTAGTCATTTTATGGGCCACACATTTTCAAAAGAAAGGTCACTTTAACTTCCAGAATTCCAAGTTTGAAAAGATAACAACTCCAACAATATATATATATATATATATATATATATATATATATATATATATATATATATATATATATATATATCTATATATATATATATATAGGGAGTGATCAAATGAGAACTACTTTTTTTATAAGAACTCTACGAATCAATCTCAACCACTAGTTCTCAATGGCAAAAAATTTATAAATCAAAAAATAACATATAAATAAAAAAAATAAAAACACAAAAATGTTCTCCTACTTTCCCTCTTTCATAAAAAAAATAAAAAAATTATAAAAAAAAAAAAAATCCCGTTTTTTTTAACGAAATTCGTTTTACACATGTGTAATATCGGATTTACACATGTGTAAATCCAGTACTACACATGTGTATAACTAGATTTACACATACGTAAACAACGGATGTACGTTTTTTTTAGAAAAGTATATCAATATGGTAGGCGTTGGAAAAGATAAAAATAGTGAATTTTATGGTGAATTTTTTTTGAAAAAAATGATGTCGTGAAAAAAAGTTATGAACGTTTTAAAAAAGAGGGAAATGACATGTGATTTGCATGTGATACAAAATGAGTGGCTGAGATTGGTTCCTAGAAATCTCACAAAAAAAAGATGGTTCTCATTTAAACCCTCCCTTATATATATATATATATATATATATATATATATATATATATATATATATATATAGATATATATATATATATATATATATATATATATATATATATATTATCTATATATATATATATATATATATATATATATATATATATATATAGAGGAGGGTTCAAATGAGAACCATCTTTTTTTGTGAGAACTTTAGGAACCAATCTCAGCCACTCATTTTTTATCACATGCAAATCACATGTCATTTTCCCCTTTTTTTAAACGTTCATAACTTTTTTTCACGACATTATTTTTTTTAAAAATATTCACCATAAAATTCAGTATTTTTTATCTTTTCAACGCCTACCATATTGATATACTTTTCTAAAAAAATCGTACATCCATTGTTTACATATGTGTACATCTAGTTATACACATGTGTAGTACTGGATTTACACATGTGTAAATCCGATATTACACATGTGTAAAACGAATTTCGGTAAAAAAACGGGAATTTTTTTTATTTTTTATAAATTTTTTTTATTTTTTTTTATGAAAAAGGGAAAGTAGGGGAACATTTTTATGTTTTTATTATTTTTATTTTTATGTTATTTTTTTATTTATACATTTTTTAAGTATGTTTTTGTTACTTACAATTTTGCCATTGAGAACTAGTTCTCAATGGCAACCACTATATATATATATATATATAGGGGATGGTTTAAATAAGAACTCACTTTTTTGTGAGAACTCTAGAAACCAATCTCAACCACTAGTTTTCAATGGTAAAATGGTAATTAACAAATACATAATAAAAAAAATTATATAATAAAAAATAACATAAAAATAAAAAAAATAAAAATAAAAAAATATTCCCTAGTTACCCTCTTTCATAAAAAAAATTATAAAATATTAAAAAATTCTCGTTTTTTTACGAAATTCTATTTACACATGTGTAATACTGGATTTACACATGTGTAAATACAGTATTACACATGTGCATAACCAGATTTACACATGTGTAAACAACGGATGGACGATTTTTTAAAAAAAGTATATCAATATGGTAGGCGTTGGAAAGATAAAAAAATACTAAATTTTGTGGTGAATTATTTTGAAAAAATAATGTCGTGAAAAAAAGCTATGAACGTTTTAAAAAAAAGGAGGAAATGACATGTGATTTGCATGTGATCAATAATGAGTGGTTCATATTGGTTCCTAGAAATCTCACAAAAAAGTGATTTCTCATTTGAACATTCTCCTATATATATACATATATATATATATATATATATATATATATATATATATATATATATATAGATATATATATATATATATATATATAGATATTATATTATATATCTATCTATATATATATATATATATATATATATATATATATATATATATATCTATATATATATATATATATATATATATATATATATATATATATATAGGGTCAGGATCTTTTCAGGACTCTTAAAGATCGTGAGAACTATGAGAACTCATCCGAACCATTGATTAATATAATTATAATTATTAGATTAATTTATTCGCAAGGGTATTAATGTCATTTTATATTTTGGTATTTATTGTTTTCCTTTTTTAGATTCCCTTAAATTAGGATATTTATTGACTTTTAAAATGAAATACAATTGTTAAAAGTATAATTTGAGATTCCCGTTCATCCTATCCTTGATTATATCTTCAATACTAATTCATCATACATCAAAATCAAACTTGTGATGAAAATAAAAATTCAAGCACAATATCATCATATGATCATCTTCTTGCTTTATGGATTCGCCATCAATTCCCAAAACTAAAGTAAGAATTTTGTATCATACATAGTTAAAGGTAACGATCGGCTATTTGATTCGAGGACCTTTGTCAATTCATATTTTTAAAAGGCGATTAGTCAAGAATTGTTGATTATACTTCGAATTACAATACTAGAATTTTAGTTTAACTATTTGAATCTTCTTGGTAAACAAATTCTAGTTATTTTTTAATTCGTTCCCACACATATTGATTCACAATGAAGGATATAGTGATTTATTTACACAATAACCTATTCACACACACACTGATTCATAATTCTAGTTCTTTTTATTCCATCAATGGACCCATTGTGTCGATTATCTAGAATTCTTTAGGTTTTTTATATCCTTTTGATCATTCTGACTTGTCATGTATTGTATTACTGTAGGTTTCTTCTTGACAATGGAATTCTAGATTCGTTATCACCTAATTGCAAAGTATGTTGGTAAAGTTTGATGATCGACATCAGAAAGATATATATTTTACTATCATCAAGAAAATATGATTCTAATGTTGGAGCTGTAGACAACTAAAGTATGAATGATCGTGTTGTAAATGGAGTTCATCAAGGGATGTTGAGTTAAGTCATGATGTTATGAACAAGCAAAGCTTGTATGTTTCTAGTATTGGCATATTTACATATCTGCAATTTAATTGTTTTCAAATGTGTAATTTTCTATTCAAATATACGTGTTACATTCACATATGTGTAATCGACCCATTTAGCAATGTGTAAGTGACCTGTTTATTTATGTTTAAATCATCCGTTTATAAATTTTGATAACTTATGGTGTACACATATTCTACATATTCATTAATAATACATTTACATATAAGCATGTATCTCATCATATAATATTACCATACAAATTTGTTTTAGGAATGTACAGTAGATAAAAGATAATATTTAAATGTTCAAATTATTAAATAAACATATTTGAAAGTCACTTATTTTTATAAATGATATTAACCTTTTTACAGAATGTAATTGACTTATTTTTAAATTTGTAATTACATATATAACTATGTGTGTTACGTTAACATATGTGTAATAAATATTAGTAGCAAACAATATACAGAAGAAACAATTATACTGCGCCCTAAGTCATACTGTCAATTGACGACAGGACAGGAGGGCAATATAAAGAAGAGAGAAGACGGAAATATAGATTAGGTATATCCGCGCGTTAAGTTTTAAGTTAATAAATACAACATTCATATAAAGATTTAAATACCTGGAGAGTAACAACATGTTTGAGATAATGGTCATTTCGCCACTGGAAATAGAAGTTTCATTTTGGCCAAGGACATCAACCAAACAATGAACCTTTATGTACTAATAGGATAAATTAATGGAAGATCAATAATGAAACAAAACCCACAAAGCAAGAAAAAACTTCTACATGTTCTTATATTAATAAATTCAAATTTGATATAAGTTATTTACATAGACGTAAAAGAAAATTGATGTATCTGTATATATAGTTGTGTTCATTTACTTTACACGTATATAGTTTTATTGATGTAAGTATATGTACACTATGTATATGTGTAGTTATTTTAGCTATACAATTTTGTTGGTTTTGTAATCGTTAAGCCGACTACATATACTTTGGTTGAAAATGTTGTACGTGTCATTTATTGGCTAATCTTTGTTGGATATTCTTAAATAATTCTTGTCATGTTTGCATAACATATTTACATATGTGTAAATTAATTATCTACATATACGTAAAATATCATAGTTACATATATATGTTTGAACTGTATGTATATAGCAAACAAACACGACCATAATAAGAAAATGTACTCATTGGTTAAACAAAAGCAATATGTTTTGAAATACTAAAATAAATGATTCATTTGAACATCAAACACTATGAATTCTAAAATAGATACTATCCCCATTATTCAACGTGACATTCAAAATGAAATCTAATATAAAAGGTTCAAACTTTAATTCCAGAATGAAATATTAAACTAATTAAAAATAGTTTTTCTAACAATACAACAAGCATCATTTTGTCTTCATGTTTCCCATTCAGATTAGCTCTCCTAAACAAAACACATTAATATATTAGTAAATATAGAAATTAATCTAATAAATATATTTAAGTAGCAAATATATGTGTTTACGTTAAACCTAAAAGTCACATTAAAAATACCTTCTTCGTACCCAACTAATTCCAAGAACAACGAAAACCGTAGTCCACTTAAATATTTATTTATCTAGAATATGAGTTTGTGATTTTTCGTTAGCATAGAACTATTTTAGGAATTTAAGTGTCTAATTGAGTGATATACGAGATTTCCAAATCATAGGTGGGTTTTCTAAAACTTACTTTGAAGATTTTACTAATATACCCTCTCACCTTAAATAAAACTTTTAATTGATATAAGAATTTACCCTATAAACCTTGTTTAATCACAACCATTGATCAATACAATCAATGGTTAATATAAGTTCTTAGAGTTCTCATTTAAATAGAAGTTTTCCAAAGAACCTGACCCTATATATATGTGTATATATATATATATATATATATATATATATATATATATATGTGTGTGTGTGTGTATATATATATATATGTATATGTATATATATATATATATATAGATATATATATATGTATATATATATACATATATATATATATATATATGTATACACATATACATATATATATACATATATATATACATATATATATATATGTATGAATTTTTTTCCCATATTTATCTCTATTTAATCTATATGGAAATCTGTGTTTTGGAAGTTAATAAAACAAAAATGAAAAACATGTTTGTGTCAATGCTCTCTCTTGTAGATTTAATGAATCTCTCTTGATTAATAATTATATTAAATACTTACATGGATCAAAATATATGAACACCGTATCAGGTGTTATACAGATATTATTCGATTTTTCTGCACGGGCTGTATGGTCTGCAAAAAAGGTTGAATGTTAGATTCTGTTTCAAACGACCAATGATTAATGTCAGGGCCTGTAAAGGCCCACCGGTGAAGAGACACACGGCCTGTGGCTTTGTTCACTCATTGCCTGTAAAAGTTCTTACGGGCCGTGAATATTTTCATGAAATAGTGATGCGACATATTTATTCCTTGATTTCGTGTTTTCTATTTTATATAATTCTTTGACATGACATATTATTTCTCGAAAAACGTATTATATGATTTGATATATGATTATATATTTAACGATATATAAATGAACATATGTTAGTTGTTTTAGCGCATCAGTTTGAAACGAGTTAATTAAAATGTCATCTCTCGGAAATGATAGAAGGCACGCAAATGAATTTTCTTCTAACTCACGTGTAATTGTTGAAAATATTTCCAAAGCAATTAATAACCATAATTGGCAGAAAGGCAAGAATTGGTATCAAAATATTATGCAGTTTTTACATAATGAAGATTGCCAATTATGTAGGGTGTATTACATGAGTGTTGTGAATCTCCACTTATAATTTTGGCGTGGCCTATTAGAACGTAGTTTTATGTTCAGATGTAAGATTTTAAATGAGTACTTATCAGATTGATTAAATTATAAAATGTATCTTTTATTGTTATTTTACAGCATATTCGGGTGTGGACAAATAGATTGATAATCTGGCGATTTGAAGAAATATGTAGAATAGAAGAGATGTCGTGATCGAACGATTCTTCCATTTGAGTGGTTTAACTTAATATACATGAGATCCGTTGATGGTAACAAAAACGTAGACGGGAGTACCTTGGATCTATTTCTTGTGTTATGGAAGTTGATACGGTAATATTGTTTTTGTGTTATCCAATTTTAATCCAAAAAATAAATATAATTATGATTTAATTTTTTTATAGGTGTACGTACAGATCACCGATGACGGTGAAAATATGTATCATTTTAAGATTTCTATGGAGTCACTACAAGTTCATATATTCTTTTCATATGAATGTCGTCCAAATACGTGTGATGATTCTTGGTGCATTCATCGTAATGTTTGGACGATTATTGTGCAATTTGAATCGTATTTTTTTTATTTTCATGCACGTATACGTTACTGGCAGCACTCTGGACAAAAAGAAATTAAAGAATTGGTAGTGTCTGGTAAAATTGTGTGGCCTCCTAATGGAGGTCATATTGGTCGAGATTCAGGAGTTGTAATTTGTATGTTATTGCGTACGTTGGTTCAAAACAGATCGTTAGAGTGGCATGAAGATAATGCACTGGATGCTTGCCCTAGATTTTGATGTTTTATGTAAATTAACTGTATTCAAGACGAACAATGTAATTATTTAATATTTAATTTTTTGTTTGATAATTAATAAGCATATTTGTACAATCTACTAACAATAACATAAAACCAGCTCGAAATACAATATTTAATCTTGTTGGTTTTTAAGAAAGTTTCAAGCCGCAACATGATTAAAATATGTTCCGAGTCTTCCCCAAAATTGTTCTTGAGCCCTTGTCATAATGTCCGTATCATTCCATTGAATGTTTCGGTTATCGTAAATGTTGTCATATATTATGTGAAATGTCGAGATCTTTCTTCTCAAATCAAACTACTTGCTGCTAAGTTCACGAGTGGTTCGATATTCTTCACGTTCTAGAATTTGATAAAAACATGTTGATATCCGGTTCTAAAAAATTGAACCACTCCCCGAAAATGGTACTTGAATGTTCCAGACAAGATCTTACTAAAGTGACCTCTTCTTCGTCTGTCCAAGGATTTTGCTGTTGTGGAGTTGACGATGAACTTAATGTAGAACTTGTTAGAGTCATATTGTTTGAGTGCATTTTTTTGTGTAAGTTGTTAGTATTTGTAGAGCAAAATAGATTATTTAACTTTTTTAAAAAGTTTACGGCCGTGAGAAGGTTTAGGAGCCAGATGTTAAAAAGTTAACAACCGTGAAACACTTCACTGGCCGTTACCTAGTTCAATTACGGGCTGTGAGTAGCTTCTTATATATGTTTCACGCTTGTAAGTCCATTTACGCTCATTTTCACTTATACGATTTTCTCTGATACGACTCTCGTCATTTGATCTTGTTATTCATTTTTCGACTTCTATCACTAGAGCAGCCGCAACAACAGCAGCCAGGAGCCCAGGGACCTCCATGGTCCCCACCGCCGCCGCCGAGGACTATTATCAGGCAGATT